>JARHVA010000851.1:2172500-2335000 GCA_037957365.1 Torreya grandis | reverse complement strand
GGTCGACACCATAATAATGAAAATCCATGCTAGGAATGAGGTAATTAAATAGGCTAAAGTTTTTAAAAGAATAAAAATGTGTATAGATTATAATAGTCCATGAAAGGGCTAGGAAAGGATATACATTAAGCTAAGATATGGCCATGTTTTGAAGGAAAATGATGATGGAATTAGTTAAAAAACCATAAGTAATAGAGATTTAGGTTTATGGCATGATATATTTCACCATGGTTGAGTAACCTCAAACATGAATAGAGTTGGTGGTTGACTTTGTAGTATATTAAATTAGGGTTATCATTTTGTAATTTCAATTTGATGTTAATTTTTTGGGGTTCCATGTAAGAATCTAAGGGTTTGGAACTTGACTTCATGACTTTAAAATCTAGGCATGTGAATTTGAGGCAAGATTTCAATATGGTGGAATGATAAGTTCAACTAGCTAGAACTTTGACAATAAAAAAAAGTAATATAAGAGAATAAAAAGGAAAATTAAATGGGTGTGAATGGTTGGGTGAAAAAATAAGGTAAATAAGAAGCCATAATATTTGGTTCAAGTATTTATGGTATCAAATTACATCTTAATAATAGGTTAGTGCATTATAAAATTTTGTTTTACAAAGGAATGTGTTATTGGATGCTTGTTTACATTAAATAAATTGATGGTTTAAGGTTTGGAAGCATTTGGGCCCTTGAATAAACCTAAATCTATTTATTACTTGAAAAAAATTGTTCAAGGAAATATTAAAGGGTCAGGCCAAGAGGATACCTCACTCATGGATGGTGTATGGGTAAAATTGAAATCCAAAATGACTCTTTGGTTGATCTGCTATGTTGTTTTTGTGTTTGGTTCTTTTGACATGATTTTGGGTAATTTTGGGTCTTGAACATTGGTTATTTAAATGTTTTTATGTTTTTTTTCCTTTCTTATCTATGTGTGTATCAATTAAAATGGGTTATGTTGGTATTATTATTTCATGATTTATGTTTGGATTGAACTCTTGACTATTATAAAACCCTATTTCTAAATTATGACACCACTACATCATGATTGTTGGATTGTTTAGGTGCTACAAGATTTATTTTTGTATCCAAGCTTCCACCACCAATTGATGGTTAGGGTGGGTAGGGATACCTATCTATGGTTAATATTTTATTACACATGAGGATGTGTTTCATGCATGATCTCTCTTGATGGACTTATATAGTATCTATAATATTTGTTATTCATACTATTTCAAAACATTCTTATATCTGTATGTGGATTTTAATTTGCAAAGATGGATATGACTATGTCATTAATGGTTTATAATTATGTTATAAATTTTATTGATTATAATCTTTTGAACAGGAATATATAGGCTTATATTGTATCTTTATTTATATCTATTCATTGTATACATTCATAGATGTAATAGTGAGGAATGTTTTGAAAAAGTGATTATTTGGGATTGTTGTATTTTACATGTGTTTTGGAAATGATTATATAAAAATATTTATACTGAATGGAGTTTTGATGGTTGAATTATTCATTATATTCCTTCATAATTATAGATGGAAATTTGGTATGTTTCTCAACTACTATTCTATGTTTAGTATTTGTATTAGACTTATAGAAACAAAAAAGAATAATAAACTTATTATAGTATTATTGAAGTTTGTTTCTCACATCTTAAAGCTTAGTTTACAATTCCATTTGATAATGAAGATTGTATTTTAAACATAGAATACTATGCTAGACTTAACTCACATATGTAAATGAATGGTGATATCCACATATATGTATTTTTAGGGTTGTGCTTTAGATAATGGGAATGTCATAGTTTTCATATGGTATCAAGGAGAAGCATTTAGTTTTATATGAATTATATTTGAGATGGGGTTGTGATTTGTAGTTTGAAATTCATAGTGGAATAAATATTTTTGGTATTTTTACATTTCTTAAATACTTGGCAACATGAATATGCATAATTTTTTATGTATTCTTTGAATAATTCTGCCTTATGTAGGTTGTGTATGTATAAGTGGTAAAACCTACTATAGGTGTGTATTATTATCTTGGGTTTTGGTATTCAATGGATTGTTAAATTGATAATTTTTTGATAAATGCATAATAATTTGAAAGGTAACTATATGCATTTTGATTTAATACATTGAAAAATGTAAAAATGAAATATAAATTTTCATATGAAAGAAGTTGTGAATATAGTAGTTATATGTGTATTGAAATGTTGTTTAGTTATATGATTTTAAATTGTAAAATGATGTAGTTCAAGTTGATAAAGTAATTCATTAATGAATAGATAATGGATTGTTACTCAAAATTTACCATTAATGTTCTAAATGTTTTCTATATTCTATTTTATTAATAATAAATAATCATCAATGAGATTAAATTATCATTATTAACAAAGTATGAATAACAACCCTCGTGTCATTATGGGTTGTGATGTGGTTGAGTTGATGTTTGTTTCAACGGAAGTTTTTTTAATGGTTACTAAGATTCTAACCTTAATATGTGAATAAAAATTATAACATAGTTGGGGTAAGTTATAATTATTATTAATAGGATTTAATTAGAAGTGTACATGCATATAGGTAAAGTTTCTACACATGGTAAATATCATGTTTTATGTAAATTATGGTAAATATCATGTTTTATGTAAATTATGGTAAAAACTTGTTATGAAACATGATAATGTCAATTCATATACAAATTTTACAATAAAGTAATTACATAAAACATGATATTTACCATGTGTTTGACTATATGTTTTGTATATTATAGAATATTATTTATTCATTCAAAGCATTGAATTTAGTTCTGATTGATTCTCATGTATTGACTAGTTCTTGAGAGTTATTGATGAGTTCGGTGTAATTTCATTATGATGGAAATTGACTTGGTAAAAATAGAGATAATGTATTCTTAAAAATTAATATGTTGGTTAATTTTATATCATCTCTATTTTTTAATATAAGTAATAAATTTGAGAATAAATGATTATAATTTTTAATGTGTAACTTGGTCAAGTAATTGGTTACATAAGTTGATTAGTACATGGAATAACATGATACAAGACATTAGTTCAAATAATGGATCATTAATGGTTTTGTGTGATTCCATTAAATTAGGTCATGATCCCTTGATATATATATTCACATGACTAATATATTTTGATGTAATAAACATCCCAATATAAGTCATGATTGTTAATTATATTAGAACAAAGGTATGTTTGAATATGGGAAATGGTTATCTAATTTAAGTTATTAAAAAAAGAACTGATGTAAGGATCTATAAACCTATCAAGATCATCGATAACTACACCAAAGGTTTATAGGGAATTAAACAATGTCGCTATATTTGAATGAATAGTTCTATTGGGTTCCACTTAGATTTGTTAAGTAGTTGTTTCATTTGGTTTCTTCTATAAAATGTTGTACCTTTTTGAACAAACATCTAAGTCTTGAGAATACATAAGTGATATCATGACCTAATATGTTCTCACAAATGGCATTCAAGATGTATGAGTGACTATTCATCTAGAATACAATATAATTATTATCAAGATTTAGATGTTTTGAGTGAACTCATTTAGTTTATAATAATATTTTCTATTTGTGTTGAAAATAAATTCTTAGTTTTCTATTTTATGGCTTTATGGTTTAATGTCACTTTTGGGTTTTAATTGAAATCTTGGTTGTTCTAAAATTAGTGACAAAGGTGGTTCTATTGTGTTTATGGACATAGATGACATTAATGACCTAACATAAGTTTAACAAGTGTTACAACTTAAAATACACTAACATGGAGTTCAAAATATGTAAAAGATTGTCTTTTTGTTTCTCTTGGTTAAGTGAATACTATTGAGTTTCAAAGTTTAATTAGTTATTTTATTTTGTGATATAATTAACATGGATGCTTCCATATGTAACTTTTATTATTAAATCTAAATTATTTTCCATTATTAAATAGTGTTATATAAATTTTTAAGTCATTAACTATCTTATATATGGGTTGTGCGAACATAACTTCCTTAAAAGTAGGGTTTTTACAAACTTAAAATTTTGGGGTTATGAAAGTTGGTATCATAGCCTTTATTTAATTAAAATAAACATTTTTAATCAATGATTTGATTTAAAATGCATGTTTAATGTGTCATGATGGTTATAACTAGAGCAAATTATAACCCTCAAAATAATGAAAGTGACCTAGTTGATAATATTGAACTAGATCAACATGATAAGGTTGACATAAATGTGGAACATAGTGATTTACATGATAAAAATTAGGATAACCCATAAAAAAAACTATTTAGGAATAAAATTTTGTATTTCATGGCATTCTAGGTGCATTACATGACATTTAGGGACAAATGGAAGGCTTTAGTCAAAGGCTAACCCATTTGGAAAACTTGTAAGATGATGGGAAGGAAAAAGAGATTCCTAATGAACATCCACAATAATAAGAGATTGTGGAACCTATTATTAAGGAGATGAAAAATATTCCTCCTCCCATACTCTCTAGTGAAGACACTGGTGATGATTTTAAGGCATGGATTATAAATTTACAAAATTATTTCACATTACACATCTTGGGTTCCAACATTAAATAATGTATCAGAGCATATCAATTAGTAAGTGATGATGATTTGTGGTGGAATCATTTATGTGCCTTGAAAGGATATGAATCCATTTATTTTTCATGGAAAACCTTTGAAAAGTAGTTCAAAAAAAGGTATCTTAATATTATCTATAAAGATCAAAAAATCAAAAAACTTTAGTTGCCAAAACAAGGAACTATGAAAATTTATGAATATGAAACAAGTTTATAAGATTCTTTCATGATGTAAATTACATGTAGGCTGAGGAAATGAATTTTAAAATTTAAAATTGGGGTTGAATTAGATAATAATGCATGATTTAAGCATGACCAATCCAAAAAACCTTAGTTGTTACTTTGGAAACAACACACTGTGCTGAAGAAAAACAAAAGTCCCACCAAAAGGCAAGGCATGAATTTTAGAATAATAAGTAGAAAGGAAATTCCAATTTGTCAATACCTTAAATAAATAAAATTTATTCTAAGAGGACTAATATAAAATCTTATAATTCTAGAAATAAATTTTAGAATACAAAGAGTTTTAAACCACATGTTTTTGTAAAGAAGAATGCTAAAATGAAAAATCAATAAAGCTTTCATGAACTAGCCACAAGAGAAAATAGCATTACTCTTCCAAATAATACTATTGAGAAATGCTAGGAATGTGTAAATAACCATTAATGCATGGACTACAATAATTTCAAGAATAATCATAAGGTCTACACAGTTGTAGACAATAGAATTACAAAATTTTAGTCAACACTTATTGAGACTAGAGGTATAATTTCAAGTTTTCCATTCCATATTTTTATTTATTTAGGATAAAAATATTTTTATCTCTCTTTTTAATACTTAAATGTAAAATAAACCAACTAGACTTAGAGATGAATGGAAAGTAGAGTTTGGCACTGGGAAGAAAGTGGTTGTTAATGAATTCCTAAACTAGCCTAAAATTAATTTAGGAAATTTAGAGACTTGTGTGAACCTATTCATTTATACTTTGGTATATTATAAAATTATTATACAAATATATTGGATAAAAACCCATAAATCCAAGATAGACTATTTTAATATAAGATTGTAATATGTATATGATGAAGGAAAATTGGTAATTATTCAAGGAATAATTAAATCTTCAAGTCAATGAATTCCTTTAGCTTTAAACCATAAGAAGGTTTTTATGAAGGGATGCCAACTATATGACATCAAATTAAATGAGATTACTGAGGAAACCACCTCTATACTCTAAAAATACCCAATTTTGGAAGAATTCATGGATGTTTTTTTGGAAGAGTTACTAATATTGCCTCCCAAAAGGATATTTGAATTTCCAATCAATGTAATTCTTAGAGAAAAACATGCATATAAATAACCTTATCAGATAAACATAGATTATCTGGGGGAACTTAAGGTTCAACTATAATAATTACTACATAAGGGAATGATATACCCTATTGTGTCACCTTGGGGAACTCTAGTAGTGTTTGTAAAGAAAAAGAATGGGACACTCAAATTGTGTATTGATTATAGGATTATCAATAAGGTCACAATTAATAATAATTATCCTAATCCTTGCATTGATATTATTTTGATAAAAGGAAATCGGAATACATATTTCTAAACATATATCTTCCATCATACCATCAACTCCATATCAAATATGAATATGTTTAGAAGACTGTGTTTAGAAAAAGATATTGATACATTGAATTTGTAGTTATGTCCTTTGAACTAACTAGTGCTCCTACATCATTCATGAATTTAATGAATAGTGTATTCCAAGATTTTATTGATAGGTTTGTATTGGTATTTTTAGATGATATTCTAATTTACAATAGTAATGACCAAAAACATGAACAACACTTAAGGCTAGAACTAAAATATTTGAGGCATGATAAATTATATGGTAAGTTGTCTAAGTGTTCTTTATTTCAATCTAAAATTCACTATTTAATAAGTAATTTATAAGGATAGACTTGAAGTAGACCCTGTAAAGGTTACAACCATTAATGAGTGGCCAATACCAAGTAATGTACATAAAGTAAGAAGCTTAATGGGGATTTTTAGTTACTACCATAAGTTTATGAAATATTTTTCAAGGATTTATGATCCTATAAAATCCTTGCAAAGGGAGGGAAAAAAATTTGATTTGTCCCCTAAATGTTAATATACATTAAAATAGCTAAAGTGTCTAATAAATGCAACCCCTATTCTAACTAACTAGATCCAAATAACAATTTTGAAATTTGGGTTGATGCTTGAAAGTTAGGCATTGGTGTTATTTTGACTCAATATGGCAAGGTGACTACCTATGAGTCTATAATACTCAAAATTCATGAGTAAAATTATGTGATTCATGATTTGTAATTATCTTCTATTTTTCATGCCTTGAAATAGTAGAAGAATTTTCTATTAGGGAAACACTTCAAGATTAAATTTGATCATTGCAACCTTAAAAACTTAGTTTCTCAAGGGTGAGCTAAATACAAGGCAAAGAAGGTAACTAATATTTATCAGTAATTTTGATATTGCTATTGATTATGTTAAATGGAAAGAGAATAGGGTAGTTGATGCTCTATGTAGGTGAACCTATATTTATACCATCATTATTCTCTGATACGATTTTAAAAATTATATTCTTGAATAATGGAAGATTGATTTGAAATACCTTAAAAATTTGTGCTAAAATAAACTCAGAAAATTATGCTTCTAAATTTTTAGTTGATCTAGATGGTCTGTTGAGACATAAATGTAGAATTTTCATTCCAAGATCAAGGAATATGAGGGAGTAGGTTATAAGTGAAGTGCATAATACACCTCATTATGCTCATCCAAGTGTCAATAAAATGACACAAGAGCTGAAAGAGTTATATATTTAACCTGGATTGTAGAAGAATGTGGTTATTTTAATATCCAAGTGATTAGAATGCTAATATTGGAAATCTGAGTATAATAATCCTAGGGGATTATTTTATCTTTGTTCCATTATATAAATGAAGTGGGATGTAATATCTATGGATTTTCCTCATGGTATTTCCTAAATGATACAATAAACATGATTCAATCCTGGAAGTGATTGATAAAATCACTAAAGTGTCACACTTTATTATAGGTCACATCACGGATGATGTTTTCATACTCATAAATAGATTTGTAAAATAATTGGCTCACCTTGATGGAGTGACCAAAGTGATTATCTCATATAGGATAAGCTTTTCACTTCTTAGTTTTGGAAAACCATGATGGCTACTTTTAGTACCAGGATTAATTTTAGTTTAGCCTATCATTCAGAACCATATGGGAAAATGGAAATACTAAACATGATTATTGAGGAAATATTGAGAATGTATGTCATGGATCAATAATAAAAGTGGGAATATTTCTTACACTTGGCATAATTTTCTTATAACAACACCTATCATTATATGATCAAAATGGCACCATTTGAATCCTTGTATGGATGAAAATGTAGAACTCTTTTGAGTTTGAATAACTTATTAAATCATGTATTTTTAGGACATAAAACTTTATAATATTATGATGATCAAATAGATATCATACCATAAATTTTAAAACCTACCTTAGATGGGAAAAAAATCTATGAAAATATGAAAGGATCATATAGAGAATTTGAAGTTTTGGATAAAATATTTTTGATGGTAAGACCCTAGAAAAGTTTAATTAAGTTTGGAAAGCCTACTGAGTTAACATCATGCTATTTAGACATTTTAACATAGTGCAAAAGATCATCTTGGTAGTTTATCATCTTGCTCTTCCTCCTTCTCTATCTAAAATCCATGACATTTTTCATGTAGCCTTGTTAAGAAAATATATTTTAGACCCTTCACATGTGTTGAATTTGGACAATTTTCAGGTGGAGGACAAAGAGATAATTCATCTTTAACCTATCAAAATTATGGCTCAATGTAGAATTAAGATAATGAAAATAAAGTCGCATTAATTTTTGGTCCAATGGGATCAAATGGGAGAAAGGAGTGCTACCTAGGGAGATGAAAATATTTCCTAACAAGACTATACTCTTTTATTTTAAGGCTTCAAAGATAGTGTCATTATTAGTGGGGTGTATGTCATGACCACACCTACCTATTACAATGACTTTGACTAATCATTGACACTATTGTGATTGATAGATATTATATTTTTTATTTTAGGATTCATTTCAAAACATTAAATTTGGTTATAAATTGATCTATATACAACACTATGTTATATACTTGCATAATTTCAATTATGATGAGATGCTTCTAATGCCTTTATGGATTTGGTTTTAGGTTTATTAAAAATAAGCTAGGTTGGTGATGGGATATTATGTTCAAGGATAAATGTGAAGTACATAGTGAATGTCAAATCATTAATATAGTGGTTTCATTATCTAGTATAAGTCTTTCTATTATTAATTTTGAGATGTGTTAGTTTATTTTTATTACTAGTCTTGTGTCAATTACATTCCTTTGATGTTGTTTGTTATCATATTTTTTTATTGTTATCATTTTGGAGAAACCTAATACACATTAGGATGATAACATGTCATTATAACATTAATTCACAGAGTTTTGAGAAGGATGGATGAAAATGGAATTTAAATTATAATAAAGGTTATTGGAATTAATAAAACCTTTGATAAGTTTTATGACTCTTCACTCAAAAGACTAGTTCTAGTCTTAGTGTAAAATATTAGGTGTATACTATAAATTTGACACCATAATATTGAAAATACATGATAGGACTGAGGTAATTAAATAGGTTAGAGTTTTTAAAAGAAAAAAACTATGTACATTTTGTAATAATCCATAAATGGAATAGGAAAAGATATACATTAATCCAAGACACGATCACGGTTTGAAGGAACAAGGTGATGGAATTAGTTAAATTAACCATAATTCACAAAGACTTAAGTTGATGGCATGTTATGTTTCCCCATGGTCAAGTAACCTAAACCATGAAGGGATTTAGTGGTTGACTTTAGGGTATACTTGATGAGGATCATCATTTTTTAATTTCACTTTGATGGCTTGGTAATCTATTTTGCATGGTGAATTATTTTAGTAGTGATATCAATATATATTTATATTCAAGAGTGAGGTCGGCCCTAAGTTTGATAATCCTAGGGTTGTATTTCATACCAATATTTGAATAAATGATTTTTTTAAATAATGATGTAGATTGATCTTGCATATATGTGGAGATAGGAGGAAGGTGATATTATTTTGGTGTATAGATGATGTTAAAAAATTATGTAAATAGATCATCATTCACTTATCAATATTTAAGACTAAAAGAATCATAATCTTTTATGATTTTAGGGTCATTAGATGTTTTAACATCATGCATTGGGGACAAATAGAATTCCTTAACCATTGGTACCTCAAAGAGGTTTTCACGAAATGACATGTCTTTATTTTTTTATTTATTTTATGATTTTTATTATCTACCAATACCTTAGATAGGGTTTTAGTAGAGGATTCTATTTTTTTTATTGTTTTGAATTTTTTATTATCTTTTGATTTTATTTTTACTAGGTAATTATACCTATCCCCTAAAGCAAACACATACATATACATTGATTTAAAACCCCTTCTTATCTTATCTAGAGTGTCAATGATCATGAACACCCATATATTTTATAATTGCTTCCTCATTATAAAATAAATCAAAATTTAGTTCCTCTTGATGGTCCCAATGAATAAATATAGTGTAATGAAGGTGAATATTGATGGTGAAAATTATGTTTTAGTGAACAACTTAGTGGAAAAAAGGTCCTTGTAAAGGCTATGGATGGACCCTATTTCAATATCCTTATCAAAAAACATTCCTCAAAGATTGAGGGAGTATCAGAGATAAAATCATAGGGTTACCATGATATAACCAATAATATTTAGCCAAAATGGGTTCTAAGAGATACTGTTCATGATGTCCTAGTCACTTTCCTTCATTATTCATATTTTTTTACATGTAATTTTACTTTGGATATCTAGGATGTTGAGAACATGGCACAAGGCTTATTTATACAACCAAGCGTAATTATATTTTTCTATTTTTAATTCAAATATGAGACTATAATGAGCAATTATGTTTTACCAAAATGATAAGTAGTCAGCCTAACTTCTTACATGGTGCGATGCCTATAGTTATGGGTGATAATAGAAATTAACCTACATGTAAAGTGTGGTATTAATTTTCACTACATCCTTTAGGATTTATTTTAATATGGGATGACATAGGATGTTTGTAAGAAGTGGATGATAGATCATCTAGATGGATGTATGATTTGGATTTGTCATTACCAAAGGGTATAGTCTCATTAATGGGATAATAAATGGAATATTGATAGATTCCTTCCAATGCTTAACAATATTAGAAAGGTTTAAGATAAAAAGTAATTATTACTTCAATTATAGAATGAAAAAAATTGACACATTTATGGATGGTGGATGTTATAGCCTATATTTCATGTATCGAGTCACCCAAAACTATGTTTTAGGAAAATTCAAAATACACCATGTGGATCAAAGTTTGATGTGTAATAGGCCACATCATGAAATTAAGGAAATTGTTCCATATGAATATATTTAATTATCATAATAATCCTTTATTTTGATAATTTTTGGCCCAAAAAATGATTCTAATATCAAAATCTCTTGATTAAATTGATATTGCAAAGATTAACTCTAGAACCTCCATCTACAAGCACTCTTTTTCTTCTATGATTTGATATGATGACTTAAATATACAAAGGTTTATTATGATTAGTACTAATTTTAGGAATGTCTTGATGATCAAAGGTAATATGTTGGGTGGATGAAATATGTCCCATAAGGGCTTAAAACTAACTAGGGTCAATATCAATTGGGAATATTGAATCCTAGAGGGTCTTATTAATAATGTCTTGATAGTCATAAGATTATTTGAGAATATACATAATGGAAATATGACTATATTTCATTATCATCATAAGCCTTTATTGTGATAATTTTTTTCCCAAACAAGGATTCTAATATCTCAAGCTCTTTATTAAATTGATATTGCAAAGATTAACTCTAGAACCTCCATCTACAAGCACTCCTTTTGTTTTGTGATTTGAAATGATGACTTCAATATACAAGGGGTTATTATGATTAGGACCAAGTTGAGACATGTCCTGATGATCAAAGGTAATATGTTGGGTGGATGAAATATGTCCCACTAGGGCTTAAAACTAACTAGGTTCAATATCAATTGGGAATATTGAATCTTAGAGGGTCTTATTAATAATGTTTTGATAGGCATAAGATTATTTGAGAAGATCCATAATGGAAATATGGGTAGGAGTCTGCTTGAATTTTTGGATGATGTCATATTCACCTTTAAAAGTAGAAAGAGGAGGTTTTAGGACATTGAACTTTGGTGCTACCTTTTGTGGGGATGTTTTAGGAGGTGCCCCTTATATAATAATTTTGCCATGACATGAGGTGACAACACAATCTGAAGAGGGACCTTTGATCCTAATTAGAAGAAAATTTTGAATAAAAGGTTATTTAGGTGATTTGGCCTTGATTTTAATAGTAGAAACATGGTGTTTACATTGGCCAATGTGGACAATGAGAGAATCATAATGATGGCGGGTTATTTCTTAGTATACATGGTTAGAAGTGGAATCTTGACCTTTGTTACATTATGTACCTTTCTATTTTTTTCATTATTTATAAAGGGACCTTGATATATACCCAAAACTAATTTGTGGAAGGTGACTCTTCTTCCTTGTATTTCATTTTTATCAATCATTTCCTAGATGTAGTTGTAGAGATGCATGCATTATTGAGTGTCATGGAATTTGAATATATTATACACAAAATACTTATTCTCCTTGTACCATGAAGGTCTAAGTTGATTTTCATCAAGTGGTTTGACTTTAGGAAGCATAATCATATTGGAAATGATAAACTTCTTCAAGACATTTTCTATAGGATTATCCAGGTCAGTATATCAACACTTTCTAGATTTTATATTGGGATTTATTATAAGAACAATGATGTTTGATGAAATTTTAGATGTAATAGGATTATAACCTTTAATTTTTTGAATTTCCTTAGCATATGTCACTCCATTACCAATGACATTTTTGTTTTTTAAATAACTTTAGCTTCTCAAATGGAGGTGAGATTGATTTTGGTTATTATTTGAAAATATTTTTATTATTCCCTTAGTAATGAGGTATTTTTCAGTTTGAATCCCATTTTCCACAATCTCATCAAAGGTATTTACATAATGTAATTGTAATTAAAGAGCCAATTCTTGTTTTAGATTGGTGATGAAAATAGTGACTAGTTTTTTTAGGGACTAAGTAGGGGAAGTGACTTCTAAGACTTCACCATAATTGTGAGAAAGATGATAAATGTTCCCAATTTTTTTTTTTTTGCATTATATAATTCTAACATAGTGATTTTGTGTTCCATATTGTAGGAGAAATGTTTGAAAAACTTATCGTATAGATATCCAAATGATGTAATCAATAACTTAGGGAGATTCATAAACCATTCCAAGGTTTTTTCTCCAAGATTATGATGAAAAAATATCAATAAATAAGCATCATTATAACTATTTCTTAACAAAAAATGAAAAATTATTTGACATATTCTCATGGGTCTCCATTTCCTTTATGTTTTTTTAATTTAGGAAGTTCAAAATAAGTTAGAAAGGAGCATGAAATATGTCCATGTCAAGTGGATAAGGACATGGATATTCAAAGCTATACTTATTACAACATGAACTGGCCTATATTCCTTGGAGAAAATATTTCATTACTTTATGTATTATGATGTATGATGTTCGAGATGGCTTAGATTTTGGTTGGTAATAGGAGGATTGGTTCTAGAATATTTTTTGGGAGTTTGAGGTATATTGGCTTTGAGGTCCATCTAAGATGCAAGAGATTACATTTTTTAGGTGATTTAATTGAGTAAATCAAGTAAATTTTATTTATGGTCATGTTTTACATATTTTCCAAGGTGGATTTTCCATTTACCATGATTTATAAGGCTGATATTTATAGATTAGTTTGTGATTATTCTATTTCATCTTCAAAAGGGTTACAAATTAGTGTAGGCCTTGGTATTTTAAGGTTTCATATGATGTATTTAATATTTTATCTATCAAAATATAGTGGGATTTAAGATCCTACCACAAGAGTCTAAAGTAATAATTCATCCCTATTCTCAAAGATGTATCGTTATAGTTGGGCTCTACCCATTTCAAAATTTAACAAGTCATATTACACATTTTGATTGTGTACATCTGTATCAACAAGGTCATATTAATCATTATAATGAGGTTGAATAAACCATAGAAGAGTGTTAAGGTCATTTATGTGTCTTTATTATCCAATCCTAAGGTTCTAATGAGTTTGGACATGCATGGTGTCAAGGTGTGAATGAACTAGGACTAATTCTTAGATGATAGGAAAAGAGATGCTAAGATTATTTTAATCAAATTAAGATTATGATATATGATTAAAGTATGTGATATGGTGTTATGATATGTGTTTGAGGTGTTGAAAATGTCCTTGAGAAAATTCAAAAATGGTAATTTTAATGCAAGAAGAAGCAAGATCACAACATAATGATAATCAAAGTTGAAAAATTTTAGAAATCCTTTCCCTAATCATGCTACAGTCAAGAGTACATATAATTTATAAGCATATCATACGTATAATGTAATCCTCATATTAAATACTATGGGAATATAATATATGGAATCATTGGACCATTTATAGGAACAATATCACATCATCTAGTAATCACATTTGATGATAGTGAAATCAATGATGGTGATTTATATATGCATACATTTTTTATTAGAGAATATGTCAATACAAATCCCACACATAATGTTATGATAGATAATGTATCAAATAAAAATACATGAATAGTGGCACTCATTTATAGTATTGGATACATAAATCAATATTTACAATCTACATTAAATGTAGTTAAAGCATTTGATATGCATACATAGGATACTTTGGGATATATAGTTTTACACTTCAAGTCAGTCTAAAATAAATTGGTACTTAATTTCTAGTTTTACCAATAACAAGGGTATTTAATATGTCATTATTTACCATAAAATAGATATGGGTATATCCTACCTTAATGGTATAGAAGCATTAATAATATATAAATTATAATACACAAGGGTGATTATTATATCTACAATAGGAAAATTAAATGCTAATCTTAGATATAAGCATGTACTAAATTTGTTGTGCTGAGTACAAGATAAGTATAAAATGTTAAAATAAATTATGCATGTAAATTAAAAATAATTAATATAATTATATAGTTTTGATACTAACATAATGTTGGATCTGAAACAAGTAGAGAGCTAGTTGGAAGATGATTCTATAATAGTAATCAGATTCTAGATCTGGTGCTTCTAGAGATTTTGACACTAATGTCATCCTAGGATCGTTGTATTGATGATATTATATGGGTTTTATATAAGTATCCTATATGTGATACCTTCTAAAAAAGGATGTGACCACCTAAATGCTTATAGGTTTGAATTCACCTTCACTCTAGTGCATTCAGATCTAGGTCATGGAATGTCACTCCTCATAAAATGTCAAAATCATAGTTCTTCATATTCATTGTGACCTTGGAATTTTTTTTAGTGGGAACATGATGTAGAGATAACCCTAAATACCCATATGTTAGTGAGTGTTGCCTACATAGACAATACACTAAAAAATACCTCAGACTAATGTAGTTATCCTCTATGTGATGGCTTGTGTATGAATCATGTAATATTGTGCAAAGTAATTATAATAATGACCTATATTATAACATGGAAAATTTATATCTTAGGCTACTCCTTTAGTAATTTAGACTTGCAGATATATTATACCTATTACTAGTATGGAAATGTAGAATCTTTATTTAATTGAATGCTTGGTAGAGTGATTTTGATAAGTTATATTGGTCTATTTTTGGTATTTGATAGGTCTTATAGGTATGAATGAGGGTTGATATTATATTTATATCAATCCCTTTGGATAAATAACCCAAATTAAATAAATTAGGATAAAAATTATGTTATGTTTCATTTTCAAAATAGATGACTTTAGGGCACAAAACACTTGTGTTAGATTAGGACACTAGCATCAATGCTAGTGTCTATCTTGGATGTTAGTGTATAGGGAGTAGGAAAGTAGGTATAGACTTATAAATTGTAGGAATGGAATATAAGTAAATTTTAAACATTATGGTCAAGATAAAAGGTTTAGGTCATCAACACAAGACTGGTTAGACTAACAAATATAGGACAAGGGACACAAGAAAGAGTAGAAGCAAGAATTATAATATTGGGAAAAGGTCCAAAAATATGAGGAAAACTAAGGTCTAAGTTTGACAAGTGTACAAGACTAAGGTGTTATATAATCCATAAATATTATCTACATTTAATCCTTTAATAAAATAATGAAATTTCTATTTTAAAAGAGTATCTGGGTGTGTATAACACACCTTGTCTTTACGTGTGCCCAAATTGAGTGTTTAACTAGTGATTAACCTACAACCAAGAACATGTTATAATATATAATCAATGCATATAATTTTTAATTTAAAGTAATTGAAATAGATTGAAATTGAAAGAGTAAGGTTTAAAATTACATCTATATGTCAATTTAATTGAACTGACCATTCTCAAGTTGATTTGAAAAAGATGTATCAATAAAGGGATATGAAACTAAAATTAAGACAAATATAGATAAATCTTGAAAGTGCATATATCCAAGGAGATAGAGAGAGATATTAGAAGGCCCATGCCCCCAAATTTGGAGTAAAAGTGAGTTACCACTTTGTAGTTGAGATTATCTCAACAATGCAACCTAATTATACTTATAACCTAGTGTTGAAAGTAATCACCCACTGAGTATGAAATTGTTCCGAATGTGAAGAATATGTCCTTATGATATGCCCCCATTGACATGCCCCCATTTGAGTGATGGAAAGATAATAAGTTATAGCTACATCACCTCAAAAGGATAAGACAATTGTATAATCTATAAATGGAACCAAGTAGAATATGGAAGAAGCATGAGTAGGTAGATATAGAATTAAAAACATAGAATAATGTGATCCCATTAAGGACTAAAACTGCCATGCCATTTTGAACCATCATTAGGATCATATATGTAACCAATATTAAATGACAAAATTAGGATTGGTGGGGTTTGTTTTGTCTAAATGGATTCTAAATAAATGGTTTGAAAATTTGAGTATTAGTGTATGAAAAACCAACCACACCATATGATGGAGCTTATTTTTTGGAAATGAATGTTCTTTGTTTGATTTCATCATTAGAAACATGAGGGATATAAACTATAAAAACATTGCACATATTATCTTATTCATTATAAAAGAGATGAATTTTGGTCATTCTATAATATTACCATTTGTGATTGTTCTTTAAAAATTTCTTGATTTGGATCATTCTTTGCAATATTTGGTATATAATTTTAGATAATTTAAAACTTGTACATCATGTGAAGGCTCATCCACATTTAGTGATACATCATTTTAATATTGAGGTGGATGTGGAAAAGGTTCCTCATTTTATGTTTGAGGCTATTTTGGTACCCATTTGTGTCCATCTAATATATTTGCTTTTAGAATTTATCTTTTATACATTTATTTTCAATACAAAACAATAATCAGTATGGTGAACATGGATTTTATGATATGCACAGTAATATTTGTATTTTCATATATGATGTATATTAGCTAATTTGATCACATTATTTCTAAGCATCTCCCTTAAAATATCACTTGACCTCTTGGTAGGATTTTTTTTCACTTGCAGAATCATTTTCATTAGGTGACTTTGGTTTTGGCTTCAAATATTGATTTTTATTATGTACATAGTTGCTATGCAAAGATGCAAACACATGGTTCACTCTGGCACAATATAGATTCTTTTTATATGAAATTTGATTTTAAAATAAAGTGATCTTTGAATTTAGAGACTGATTTTCACTTTGTAACAAATGTATTAACTTTCTCATATTAGTGATTTTATCTTTTAAGACTTCATAAACACAAAACCTAGGCATTTCATATTGATTCCCTTCATTTGTAACTATAGGGTGGGCCATTTTATCCATTAGATAAGTGATAGCCTTGACCTAGTTAGAGGGATGAGAGATATTACCCTCCTTAGGGTTAAGAGGAACAAGATGATCTTTTCTAATCCATTTTAGATGTTCTTAAAATTGATATGAGAAAAGGATAAGTAAGATAAATAAATTCCAAGGAGAAATCAATCATTATAGTAATACTATATAAATTTTAGGCTATTGGCTAAGTTTTTTGAAAACAAGAGATAGGTTTTTCATGAAAAAATAGGAAATGAGATTAACCTAGAAAAATACAAAAACAAAAGTATAGCATACGGTCTATAGGTCTAAATTTACTTAAAATAGTAAAATTCTAAATTTTAAAAATTCATACAATAATAATGAAAAATATCTAAGTGATTTGAAATTTGAGTTATTATTAATCAAAAAATTGGCCAAATAATGTACAATGTTTCATAGTCCAAACCCTAAAATATTCTAGATAAAGAATCATCAATTAAAATAAAGTAAGAATACTTTTTAGAGATATGAGAGAGGTTTTTTAATAAAATCTTATTTTTGACAAAACCCAAAAAGTAATTTAAACATAAAATATATCATTCACCTTATATGCCAATATTTATTAAAATTAGTAAATTATAAAAAAATAAAAAAAATCTAAACTAAATTTTGGTGAACAAAAATAGGTTTTTTAATATAACAACATACTTAGAAAATATCTCTAAGTATGTTTAAAATGAATTTTTTTAGGATAAAATATGTCAATAAAGGAAGAATCCACTTGCAAGAATATCCACACATTGCCCTAGTGACTAGAGGAGGTAAAACCCTAGGGTAAAACTTCAAATCTTAAAGTCCATCATAACAAATTGAAACCCCAAGAGGAAGCCCTATATTATATTTTTGTTCATTCACATAGATCAAGTTTACCAAATATTTAACACTACAATGGATAGGGGTTATCCTACATTTGGAGTAAAAAATGGTTAAGAATATGTAAATGATAATGCATAAGGTGATAATCAAAACTACAATAGGAAAATTAAATTCTAAGTTTAGATATAAACATACACTAAATTTATTGTGTTGACTATAAGCTAAATATGTAAAGTACAACTAAGTTATGTATGGAAATGACAAATAAGTAATATACTTAGCTAATTATAATTCTAACATAAAGTTGGATCTGGAATAGGTAGAAAGTAGGCTGGAAGATGATCTTATGAAAGTCAACTGATTCTAAACTTGATGCTTTTATAAATCTAGACACTAACATTAGTTCAGGATGGTTACATCAATGATATTATATTGGTTTAAAGTATCATATATGGAATAAATACTAAAAAGAGGTATGACCACATGGATGCTTTTAAGATTGACTTTGCCTTCAATCTAGTGCATTTAGATCTAGATCATGGACCATCTCTCCTCATGAAATGATAAAACCCTAATTTTTCATCTTCATTATGACCTTAGGGAAAATGGATTAATGGGTATATAGTGTTGAGATGAACCTAAAAACCCATATCTTAGTGAGAAATACCTCTAGAGCCAATAATTTTAATATGGCATAAAATTGATGTAATTCTCACCTAAATATTGGATTGTGTGTGAATCATATAATATTATGCAAAACAAGTACAATAGTGACCTAGTTTGTAACTTGGAAAATCAAACTCTTATTGTGATCCTTTAGTACATCAGACCTATAGATGTGTTGTATCTATGACTAGTATGGAAAGAGGAAAGCTTTGTTTAATTGAATGATTTATAGAGTTCTTTTGATATGTTGACTTATTCTCTTTTTGTCTTTGCTAGGTCTTGTAGGTATGAATGAGGGTTGATCTTATATTTATACCAATCTCTTTGGATAAGTAACTCACATTAAATAACTTAGGAAGACTAATAAGATACATTTCATTTGAAAAATAGATTACTTTAAGGCACTAAACACTTGTATTGAGTTAGGACACTAATGTTGATGCTAGTGTCTATTCTAAACATTAGTGTCTAGGGAGTAGGAATGTAGGTATAGGCTCAAAACTTTTAGTAGTGGAAGATAAGTACATTTTAATTTTTTTAAGAAAGATAGAAGGCATGGGTAATCAATATAATACTAGTCATACTAGTAAATATGGGCCAATGGGCATAATATAGAGTATATTCAAGACTTACAGAAGTGGGAAAAGGTCCAAAATTATGAGGAATAACCTAGGTGTAAGTTTACCAAGTGTCTAATATTGAGGTGCTCTATAATCCATAAATATATTTTACAATTATTATGACACCCTTGGATGTATAAGATTCAAACATACCATATATAGTACATATATGCCTCAATTACATATATTGTAATAAGTGGTCAAAGTTAAGGCATCTCATATGAGTATCCTCAATAGTCAATAGTACTTCCTCCCCCTCTAGCACCATAGTTGGTTATGAAACATATTCAAAATCATAATAAAAGGGAAATAAAGGCACCTATTTGAAGTCATACTAAAAATATAATCAATGCACACATTCAAGAGCATAACACATAATCAATTTTTGTACCTACACAAAATCTATCTAAATAGACTGTTAAAGAGAAAAAGTATATCTTCCCATATAAAAAGCTTCATCTCAAAAATGTTTTCAAGGTTAAAATAAGTATAAATATCCTATAATGCATCCTAAAGTAACTACCAATATAATTTAACATGTTTCAAAATGAATAAAGGTAGTTATATAACAAGCTTCACCAATTCATGCACCTTCTCTAGTTTTGCATGTGAAATAGATTCCATGAGTAGTGATCATGATAATTATGATATGACATGTGATGAATTTTTAGATTCTAATATATCTAGATGTAGAATTACCCCATCTATAGAGAATTAGGATTCAACTCTTTGATAATGGACTATACTATTATCGTTCTATTGATGGGCTCATAGGCTAGTTCCCTTTCCAAATATTTTAAAAATGCAAAAACATTCATAATATTTAAAAAAGGTAAAAATCAAGATATGAGAATGAAATAATATCCTAGCTTATTTAAATTCATATGTTATGTATCATATATGTCAATATATAAAATATTATTTTATTTACACATGCATTTCATGAGGTATGTGAGTGTGATATATGAAATACATTACATTAACATTATTATATGTTAGACTTCCTTTATACCTAATGGCCGTGCCTATGCTGGAAACATCTAAATCTACATATTACACTATAACATGTTATATCTATCAATGTGGATACACTATAATTTTTACCCTATGAATGATTTATTAGGTGTCTTAGGGCCTTATTTTTATTCAAATCTCCTAAATAATACCTATCCTAAGGTTTAGTATATTTACCATTTACAACTTGTTAATTTAGCTTTACTATTACATTTTTACCCCCCTAACCTCTTAAATTCATTAATAACCATAGGAATCTACCCTCCTAACAACTATACTCTTGTATGGTGTCATTACCAATAACTCCATGCATATCAAATACAATTTTACACAATGGTTGAAATAAAGGTGCCAAATTGGGTGAATCAACACTAATTCACTTTTGATTAATGTCAATTCTTTGCATCAATGTTGACCCATAAATACCCATTAAGCCTTTGCATTTTGGACCCAAACACTAAGAACCTCAAATTTTTTATAGATTTATTGGAGAATTAGTGACATCCTTAATGACACTCTACCAAATTTTGTGACATTCAATCGATATCCTTGGTCTAGCCCAAGAAACTACCTATGTTTGTAGAGGAATTTCACTTTTCTTGTAAATAGATTGAAGGTAAGTCATCATTTCTTATTCTTTCATTTTCTACCAATTTGTCTAAAATTATATTTATCTAATATCTATAATATAATTTGCATCCCTATACATCCCTTTATCAATATTTTTAGCCAATTTGTCTCATCTATTCTCTATTTCAATTAATATCAATCATAAAGAGAATCAATGTTGATTCTTTCTGGAATAGCACCGATCCTACTGATCAACACTTATCTACTTAGGATCAACATCAATATAATATTTTTAATTTGTATAACCTAAGACCTTAATATTAGACCCCTATCTACAATCCTTACTAATTTCCTATCATTTTAATATGGCCTTTATATGTAGATGACTCTACTAGGAATAGTACATGATGTAATCAATATCACAAATCTCCCTATAGTATCCCAACCTTTGTTTGTTCATTAAAGTGACATAGATTTTGAGCTATCTCTCTATAATATTATTTATTTTCCCTTTCTTAAATCAACTAAATATCAACTAGCTATCATACAAGATGATATATACATTGCCATGGCTTACTAAGATGAATATCATGCTTGTATTAATAACTTAATTAAGGACTAAATCTTAATTATCATTATTATCATATCTTTTATCTATTGTAATTTCATATGTAATTTATCCACTTGATTGTGTAAACAAGTGAGATGACATCCATTTGAGGAAGCTCATAACTTCTCAAGACTAATTTCTGACTAGGCAACTCACCCAATTATCTATTAATCCATTTTTATGAAGTGTTCATATATGTGTGTAGGTTATTCTTCCCAACCCAAAATTAGCTCTCATAGTCACTGGATTCAAAGTGGTGCATAACATCTTCTAATCCATATGTATTTACCATAAACACTATTTTCATTTGAGGTTATAGTAAATAATATTTAATTTAAAGAAAAATGAAAAACTATTTAAACATTCTGAAATGCCTAGTGGGACCCTTAAGGTCTCAGTTTTATTATTAAAATTCATTCTTAATTTATCTATTTTTCTTCATTTTTTTTTATCTATTCATTTAAATAAAATCCAAAATTAATTTTTTCCTTTCTAAAATTTAAAAAGAATATGCATCTATATTGCTTGATTAGGTAGTTCATATAGAATAATCTAGGTAGTTAATTTACTATAGCTATCACTTATATCACACACAAACCAAACCACTTGCACATTAAACTCATTAAACATTAGCATAAGGGAACTGACTAGATTTTATCACATAGTGGTAACCTTCTTCCTAGCTATCCCACTTGGATTTCACCACTAAGGTGAGAACCAACTGAGTACTCTAACTGAGTATAAACCATGGTATTTTGATATATACTAGATAATAACCCAACACCCTTATGTTGTATTGTGTGAAGTGAGGGGGTAGGCCCCAATACTAGGCCAATTATTGATTTTACTACAAAAAACTTTGTGAGCCTAAATAAACTTGAGACCATCCATAGATTTTTGATTCTTAGAACCCTCGATAACATTTTATTTTAATTTATCACACTTTTAAGTTAAAAAGTAAAATATTTTTTAGTACCTATTTAGCATGTGTATCATTCCATCTTGATTAAATATGAGATAATCAAAAGGAGCTTTTGTGTGATTTTTGTTTTTATTTATTGTCTTTTCCTTTTGTCTCTACATGGTTTTGAAGTGATAGTAGTTCCAAAATAAAATTGAACCCACAACTTCATCCTCATCTATGGATAATTCTCCTATCCCTCCTACTTCCCTTGAGTCCACAAAGGAAGGTATTCCTCAATATTATACCTAGGACAATCCTAAATTTGCCACTATATTAGATAATAAACCCATCACACTTAACCATTATCTCAGTTCTCAAGTCATACACATCATTATTTCTCTGAATGCATAGTTATTTAAGAACCCATATGGTATGAACTTAGGGGAAGGTGAAGGTTTCACTAATGTTATGGTGTCTTCCCATAACAATCCTCCTTTGACTAGTTTTGATACCATTACTACACAACCCTTAGGTAATCTACCTCTAGTGACATCTAATGATCCATCTCCAACCATTACCTAAGCTCACAATGTCACCATGCCTCAACCTACTACGGCAACACTTCAAAATCTAATTATCATAGTTCTAACAACCCTTCTACCTATCCAAACTAGTGTACCCTTAAGTGTTCATACTCAACCTATATAATAAGCCCTTATAACATAATCATCTCAATAATATGTACCATTAACCACCCAATACATAAAACCTATCAAATATATTGGGTATACTTAAATCCCTTTACAATCCCCATAATATGTGGTAGCTTTTCAGCTAATCATAACCACATCAGTTGGTTATCCTTTATCCCAAGATTTTCTACTCAACTTCTTACTTATTAATTCCCACAATATAATTTTTTGGGAGGAATACCTAAATTCAACACCTAAATATACCTCATGATCATCCTTATGAATATGATTGATAAATTTGAAGCCTCTTCCTCTTGGTAGAATAACATGATCACCTACGATAAAATCTATAATGAGCTTATTAACCCAATGGTCCCTATTAGGCCTTAACCTCCACAATGGGAACTTTAAAATTTTATGAAGTTTAAAATTAAGGAGGATCCTCAATAGCACCTTAAATCATTTATACACACTTTTTTCCTTATAACACATGATGGCATGCTTCTTCTTAGGACCTTTCCTATGTTGTTAGTTAGACTTGCCCTAGATTAGTACAGCTCAATCCCACAACATTCCCTCTTCTCATTTAGGTAGATAGATAAAATACTCTTAGAGAACTTTTATATCAATATTTCAATAAAATCCACTATCATTAACCTTTATTCCATCTAAAAATTTGATGATGAATTTTTTACTAACTTTATGGTGAGACAAAGAAGTCTCGTCAATCAACTCACTTTTTATCTTGTACAACCCGAACTAATTAAGTTATTTAAAAGATCATGTTATAAACACATCTCATATATGTTATGGGTAAAATCATTTAAAACCTTTTATGAGGCCTTTTTTATTCCCCATAAACTAAAATATAGAGCCCTAGAAGAAGGGAATGTTAAATTGTCAAATAAAAACATTAAACCTGATCCCTCTAAATGGAATACCAATAAAAAATTAAACCAAAGGATATGCTAATTCCATAGTTAGAAAGATAACACCAGTACAAATTAAAAACCAATCTAAGCCATCAATCTTGTAGGCATAATCTTAGAAGCCATTGACATGCTTTCCCACATGATAATATACACCTTTAGGAGAATATTATGTGTTTATTTTAGATAAACACTTAAATAAATCTCTCATTGAGATTACTATAGTAAGACCTCTCAATTATTCTTATCCTAAACCTATTTGGTTTAGGGAAAATGTTTTTTATAACTTTCACCATGCAATAGGCCATGACATCAAAAGATGTCATTATTTCAAAGGCTTGGTAAAAAATCTTATAGATTAGGGAGAGTTACAACTAGATAATCCTAATGCACTTGTTAATTAGTCTATAGATATATTCAATCAACCATTCCATAATCATTATTCCACATCTAATTCCATGTAAGCTAATTTAAAATCCATATTGGAACACAAAACTCATGTAATTAACACCATACATGACTAGCTTCTTCCTAAAAAAGTTGATAGTACCCCTATCCTTGATCTCCTTATAGGAAACACTTTTGAACCATCTAAACTAAGTGAGGATATCCAAAAAAGTTCCTCAAATTTATTGGATCTCATTGTTTGGGATCCATTCGAGGAAGCCATATTTGAAAGCACTCAAGAATGAAAATAGGAAAAGACTATTGAGAAAAAATATTTTCTTAGACATTGTATAAGATAAAAATACTATTACTTTCACCATTTATATAACTACATCTAGCATACCCATTCCCGCTAACTTATTACTTCCCA
Organism: Torreya grandis; assembly: GCA_037957365.1. Lineage (NCBI taxonomy): Eukaryota > Viridiplantae > Streptophyta > Pinopsida > Cupressales > Taxaceae > Torreya > Torreya grandis. The sequence continues at coordinate 2,309,567 of JARHVA010000851.1, read as the reverse complement.
ATAAAACTATCATGTTACCTCAAACTAGCTCAAGACCAGTTCCCCCCATTATTTGGGAGGAACTAAATCTTAGAGAAAGTAAGGGAAAATCCATAGATATCATAGATAAAAACCTCATGGCCCCAAGGGGAAAATATCTATAACATCCTCATATTAATATTGAACTCCATAAAGAGGATATACCTACTACCCCTAATTAGATTCAAAAGGGGAAAGAACCACTACCCTTATTCAAATAAGAGCATTTAAGTAGGACCCCATCCATCAGCAAGACTAAACATTACCATTATATAGTTCTCCACTAAAGTGTATATACCATCATAATGAAATCTTACCACCATGATCATGCACATATATAACCCATATTATCCATAAGGTTTAGGTGTAAGGACTTATATTAAACATAAAGTACCTATAGTAGGCACCATTCAAATAAATATTTCAAAAGTCTAAGTTTTAAAGTCACATACCTCTTCCCTATTAGCACCTCAAAGGATTGAAAATCCTATTCAAGATCTGTTAAAGGGGTCTTATTATAATATCCTCAATCAAATTTTCTAGACCTCCCTTATCACTCTACCACCCACAAAGCTTGTTAACCCTCATATTAAAAAATTAGCATGGTATAGAGAAAATTAAAAATGTGCATAGCATTGAATTGTAGGTCATGACAGAAAGTTTTAATGAATTAAATATCATAGTCCAAAACCTATTAGAATAAAATGCTCTCTTAATAGAAAAATTAGATTAGGACCATCACCATAATCAAACTACTAGGGTTATATCCACCTCAAGGAAGTAACACATTACCCACAATATCAGAATGATTTATAAAAGAGGATAAAATATCTAATATAACTCAGTATCAATCTCTCCCTCTAGATGTAGATGATTTTGAGAACACAAAAAAACCCCCTTTGTTTCATATAGATGAAATTCACATAACTACGTGATCCCAAGCCTAGGGTCATAAGACCTCCAATCAAAATCTAAAGTGACTATTCCCAAAGCACCAATTCTTATCATGAATACTCTAAAAATGCCAAATCTTAAAACCTAAAATTTTTATTTTATGAAAATCACAAAATAACAATGGTTCAAAACTAATACAGATATCTATTTTAAAGCAGCTTCATTAGCTTTTGGTCAAGATGTCTCTATATGAACTTGTCAAAAAATCTCCATAATAATTTGAGGTTATGATAGAATCCTTATAATCCATCAAGATATAAGTTGATGAACCCTAACCTTTATCATCTTTCATTTTGTCACTTCAAAGTTACTTATCCATAACCTTTCATGATTCAAAAATAACACCCTTAAATCCTGATGACCAAGATCCTACACTATTTATCATTGCCTAGATTGATCAAAATCAAATCAAATGAGTCATGATTGATAATGGTGCCAGTATAAACATATGAGAGTTGTATCCTAATTCCCCACTATTCTATGAGACTTCAATGATATCATCACCCCTACATTAGGAACGGTGCTTCTTCACATTAAAGTAGGTGTATGTGTTATCCCAAAACTATTTTATGTCATTAAAGGGGATCTTTAATACAATATTCTCTTAGGATGTCCTTGGATACACATTATGCATTATGTCCCCTTTACATTGCATTGATGTATTAAATTCAAACATGAAGGTAAAACCCATAATATCCTAGTTGATCCCCATCTATTCAAATATTGTAACCTCACCTTTTGACCAAAAAATGTCTTAATTCCATTGCAAAGTGCTACCCCATCATCATCCAAAAAAGAATCCACTAGTACGATGATGCTTGCATCAATAATTGGTAAGAATTCCATTGATTGTACATCTTAACAACTATTAATTAGAGAGTATCAGCTATTGACACTCAAACTTTCCCCACTTTGTATGAATATGGATGCCTAGACAAGCAACAAGATTATTATCTAAATTTGGAGTAAATTATTCCCTTCAGTCTAAATTTTCTCCACACCCATTTGATCTATGGTGTAATTGATCAACCTTCTTTAGGCATTTATAAACAAACTCATGATAAACTATATAAATCAAAATATTTATTCTTTGATAAACCCCACTTCGTAAAGATATACTTATAATGGTGTGCTTGGAAGGGTTTTGGAATAGGATGTTATGAACATGGCCCACACAAAGTTACATTGGGATATTTTATAAAACCCCATGAAAAACAAAACATTAGTTTTAGTAAAAATGCTAAAATTACTCTGGAAATCACTCTTCTTCCCATTTTTGTAGAGGACATGCCATCCTCACCTTCCTCTACCCATCCCTCCATTGACAATGTTATATCCATTCCTCCAATTTTGTTTATTCAATGTTATTACTATAGAACCTCTTGTCTATCACCATGATGGAGAGGTCCAAACCATTCCTCTATCCTACCTAAACATGATAGGGCAGGATTTTCCTACCATCTTTATTCTTCACTACCAAGATAATGAGTTTATATTAATTCATTTGGGCATAGAGAACTCCCATCTCCATAAATCCCTTCCATCTAAAACTTGTAGTGTATTAAATGATGCCACCATTGACATTAACATAGGATCCCATGAGACTCTATGAATAGTTAAGGTTAGTAAATCCTTAGATACCCAAGAATATCAGTATTTCACTACATTTCTAATAGATCGTTGTGAAGCATTTTCTTGGTCTTATAGCGATATTCCTAGTATTGGTCCTACCATCTCAATCCATAACATTGTCACATTCTCTAATTCCAAGCCTATAAAATCAAATATCTAAAGGATGCATCCTCTCATTATGCTATTAGTCAAAGAAGAGTTAAAATTCTTGTTATCCATTAACTTTATCTAACCTATCAATTAATCTCAATGAGTATCTAATATCAACCCTATCACCAATCCTATAGGGGGACTTCACCTTTGTACTAACTTTCAAGACCTTAACTTCACCTATTCAAAGGATGATTTCCCTCTCCTTAATATTTACCAATTAGTAGATGTAACCATTGGTCATGAAATTTTATCACTCATTAATGGTTTCTCTAGATATAATCAAATCTTTATCATGTTAGAAGACTAGCATAAAACTTCATTTATTACTCCCTAGGGGACCTTATGCTATCACATTATGCCTTTTGGCCTAAATAATTCATGAGAAACCTATCAAAATTCCATGGCTTACATCTTCCATGATATCGTCCATAAAATTATGGAGGATTATTTAGATGATCTCCTTAATAAATCAAAGTTATGAAAATATCACCTTTCCATCCAAAACATTATCTTTTCTCACTTAATCTAATTTTATCTCTATTTAAATTCAAACAAATGCAATTTTGGATTATTTATAGGAAAAATCAAAGGATTTATTATCTCCATTCATGAGATATAAGTTGACCCTACCAAAATTAAATCCATTTTAGAAATTTCACCCCCATCTAATCTTAAGTTGTTACATAGTTTACAAGGTAAATTTCAATCTATCCATCATTTTATCTCACAGTTATCTGATCAATGTCAACCATTCCATTACCTTATAAGGAATTATATACATTTTAAGTGGGACTCTAGTTATTAAGAGGAATTTGAAGCTCTTAAGAGCTACCTTATCTCACCACCAGTTCTCACTCATCCAAAATAAGGACAACCATTCTTTTATGTTTACACTATTGATCATGCCCTTGGAGCCCTGCTCTCCCATCATGATGAGAAGCATAAAGATTGGGAAATTTACTATATCAGCCACAACTTATTTAATATGAGACATGTTATTATCATGTAGATAAATTGAGCCTAGATTCAGTCTTTGTAGCTACTAAGCTACAACATTATCTTCTTAATCATAAAACCTATATCATCATGAATATCAATCCCCTAAAGTTTATGCACTCCAAGCCTTATTAGAATCAATTAATAGACAAATGGATTATGATTCTGGTAGAATTTGATCTAGATTTTATCCATAAAAATTCATTTAAAGGTCAAATCATTATTGATTAGCTTGTTGATGTAACTCTTTTTGATAATAGACTAGTTAACTATGAATTCCAAAATGAATATATAGCCTCCACCTATCAAATATATTCGTAATATAAAATGAATTTATTCTGTGATGGATAAAAATTCAAGCATGGTTGGGGAGATATAATTATCATAATCTATCTTAGGGACACCTATCCCTTTATCCTTTAAGCTTGATTTTGATTGCACTAATAATATGGCAAAAAATGAGGATTTACTTATAGGTCTCCAAACCACCTTAGCATTGGGTATTAAAACACTTAATATATATGATGATTCATAGCTTGTATTCAATCAAATTAAGGGAATCTATTAGTGAAAAAATAATACCCTTTAGAAGTATAAAACCTTGGCCAATCAGCTACTAGCCACTTTCAATCATTATGTTATCGAAGCCACTCTTTGATCAACTAATAAGTTTGTAGATACTATGGATTACTTGGCATCATTTATCCCATCTTAATCTTAAGAGTCTATGTTTTTTTTCCTCATTCATAAGATTAATCAACCTTCCTTCCATCCATAGTGTGGAAGAAAATCCATCAGATCTTTGGTATGCACAAATATTTGATTACTTATCCAAGGGGATTATTCCTCTGGATCTATCTAAAAATGGAAAGTGAGATTTCCAACATCATGTCACACATTTCATAATATTAAGGGTTAGTTTTTATAAGCATGGTTTTGATGGTATCCTTCTTCATTGTCTCTAGAATCATGAATCTATTTTGGTTATCAAAGAAGCTCATGATGGGTTGTGTGGAGAACATTTTAGTGGCCCCACCATAATTTAGAGAAAATTATAGTTGAGTTGTTATTGTTCCACATTAAATTATGACTATTGTGAATGTGTTAAAAATGCATCAAGTTTCATTAACATGTTAACCTATCCCATGTCCTTATTCAAGCATTACAAGTAACACAAGACTTTTGGCCTTTTTCATAGTGGGGGATCAAATCTTATAGGTCAAATCAATCCTAAGTCTTCCTAGCATCATGGATTTATCATTACCACCATTGAGTATTTTACTAAGTGGGTGGAGGATATCCCCCTTATCTTGACCAAAATAGATAAAATTATTGAATTCATAAGTCAACATATTATTTTTTTGCTTTGGCATCCCTCATAAGATCATCATAGATAATGGAAAATATTTTAAGAACAAAAAGGTTCAAGAGATCTATGACTATTTTAGCATTAAGATTAGCTTTTGATCACCTTACTATCCTCAATATAATGGATAGGTCAAGACATCCAATGAAACTCTTGCCAAAATCCTAACCAAAGTCATTAATGAAGTAGGAAAGAACTGACATCTTTATGTTCCATTTGACTTATGGGCTTATTAAAATAGTATTCAAACCCCTATAGGTGCTACTATTTTATCTCTAGTCTATATTATTGAAGCTATACTTCATCACAAAGTTTAGATTCCTTCCCTTCACATCTCCCTAAAAGATATCATTTCTGAGGATGACTTCCATCAGGAATGATTAGCCTAGCTCAAACTCTTGAATGAGTGTCACTCAGATGCCCTTGACCATTTACATGAATATCAAGAATTAATAAAGTGTGTCTATAATAAACATATAAAATAAAATGAATTTAATATTGGTGACCTTGTCTTAAAGGAAAATCAACATGTAACTAATATGTAAAATAACAAAAGGGGAAATTTTCTCTGAATTAGCTTGGAAAATATATCCTCAGCCATAAGTATGGATATGGGGCATATCACTTATCCTCTATTTATGGAAAGTCATAATGAGAACCTCTTAATTCATTGCATCTACAACCTTTCTACTATTAATAAATCTTAATCACTTGGTCTACCTGGTTTAGGTTCTAGGTTTCATAACCCTATTTTTCTTATACCAAATAATGATATATAAATACATGTGGTTATCCAATAACATTTCCCATTTTTAACATTGAATATGACTACCTTGGATCTATTCATATCACAATCTAATTTTATAATCTTTAGTTGTAATGGGAAGGAACTCCAAGTCATTATTCCCTAAAATCCCTCCTTATCACTAATTTATTATGAGAATAAGTGTTTTATCTTGTGTATCAAAGCTTTAGGAAACTATCCTAGGATACCTGAGGCCAATCCATCATGAAAAAATAACACTAGGAACAAAAATCAAAGTAGATCATCCACAATCGATAAATAAAAATAAATAGACTATGCCCTCAAAGGACATCTATGCATATCCACAAAATTTGCAAAAATATACAAAATATCAAAAGCACAGATTGCTCCCTCAAAGGATAGTTGTTTCAAAAATCATATCTCAAAATATATACCACTCCCTCGAAGGATGGCTATCATGCATAAAAATATCCTTAGAAGGCTTCTCATATTGATCTACTTTCTTTAATTTAGTGGACTTCCCGCATTGATTATTCTACCTAGATTGGCACAAAAGGATTTTAGGTTTGACCCTTAGTTTTAGGTATGCAAGATGGAAAAATATTTTTCTTAAGAATCCACTTTCTATCAAATCCTAAAATCAAATCCTCTGATCTTGAACTTAGTTGACCAAAGTTCTTAGGATTATTATTATCAGTTGGTTAAGGATGCACATGCATTCCTTTCAAGTAGTTCTCTTAATTTATGGTATGAGCCAATAATGAGAAATAATCCCTTTGTAATTTAAATTAATTACAATTTTTCCACCTATATTAATGAATATCCTAATTAAGTAATTCACAAATCTATAAACATAAAATTAGTAAGTTATAGTTTACATCAATGATAATCATAATTCATAAACATTACTCATAATCCATAATGTGATCCAAAGTCCATAATCATAAATCCAAATCATAATTTAAGACATTTTAAATTTTTAAATACATAATCCATAAACACATCACATAAAATCTAATTAAATATACATCTATAATCCATAACCATTTTTACATAAAAGACCATAATACATAACCTAATCAACTCATTAAATCCATAATCACATAATTAAAGTCACATCCATATTAATTTAATCATAAATATTTTTATAATTAACCCATATATCAAAAACACATCTACTATAATATAATCATGATCCATAAAATATATTATAAAATTTAAATCCATTATCCATAAACAATCCATAACTTACAATCCATAAAACATTTAAATCCATCAAATATAACAATTATAATCCATCCCATCATCTAAATCCATAATCATGTAATCCATAAAAATTTAAACATCTATATTCCATATTAATAACTCCATAACAACAATATAATCCATAATCATGAAACATACACACACACACACACACACACACACACACACACACACACACACACACACATCAAAGTATCTATATACATGTCATTGTCTCACTGGCATACACAATTAATATAAATACATGCATGGTATACTATGTAAACTATACACTACTTAGGTGAATCCTCAGAAGGGATCCACCACCGTCTCCACTCCCATCTCCTCCATCTCCACCTTTGTCCCTATCTTTGTTTCTCCTTCAAGATACACTCCTCATGATCACTAACCCTATGTGCATTCACCTAAAATACCTACCTAATACAAAATGATCTACTCATAGTATATCACATGTATTGTTAATTCTTTGTATCACTTGATACTCATGGTCCTATCCTATCTAATGATCAGACCTACCGCCTCTCGAATAATCTACACCGAGGACTCTCTCTCCCCTCTCTCCACCTTAGAGTGTCCCTCTCATCTTGGTAGTGATCCCACTCCTCTACTACCATATCATGACTCAACTACAATGATTCAAATTCCACCTATAGAGTATTTAATCAGGTCTATACTATGGCTTACTCTATTTGCACTATGATCAACACCCCTATGATGTAGCTAGTTATCCATATAAGGTAATACAATAATCCCTCAATGTATCCCTCTCAATTATAATATATTGTACATAGATATACTCCTCTTCTATCTCCACCTCTCCCATACCCTCTTCATCTCCCATCTCATCCTTAATCTCCTCCTTTACCTCCTCCATCTCCTTGTCTCTTCCCCTTGACATGGGTGTACCAACCTATCCTTCCTTGATACCCACTACTTAACCCACCATGATATATATGTGGGAGTGTAAAATACATCTTCCACATCATCACATATTGGCACTTGTTCCTCCTTTGTAGGGATATCCCTAGTGACTAGTCTTGGTAGCTTTTACTCTATCTCATCTCACTTGTATATGTATAGAGCCCATATAATGTCATATACTATCTTGAAATACCACCACACTCATTATAAATGGAGGTAATATAGGTAATCTATCCTCCTCCCCATCACCCAACACTCCCTCCTTATCCCTATCAGCTCTACCTCTACCCTAAGCCATGGAAGAAATATTAGATAGGGTTTGCAAATGATGTATGTCTCTCTCAGTGTTTCTAAGACCCCTTTATAGTAATAAAGGTCTTGGATGATGCCATATATAAATCCCCATGTAAGATCATCCTTTCATAAAAATAATGGCATGCTATACTTTGTATCATACCACCATATCTATAAGGTACTAATGTGATACATTATCCTGATGTGTTCATAAGCCCATCACTAAAGAATGATGATATCATCTAGTCCATATTACCTCTAGGTCCTCAAACTTTAGATCTCCATATAGATATACACCTAAAAATTTGAATCCCATGCAAAAACTATGTGATGTTCTAACATGTTTACAACAACCCCAACCAAGCTCCATAGAAATCTACCTCTACTTGAGTCTAGTAGTGTGCAACAGGATATCACTAACATCATCATCATGACTATTCCTCTCTTCACTATATCAACTCTATATAGAGGCCCAAAATTAAAACCACTAGTAAAAAACATTATACCATATACATCATCACCATATAATCATGTTAAGTATGCTTGTCACCATAACTTATCCATAGGTATTATGGGTTCTCCTTGCACTAAAAGTCATAAAAATTTGTAGATGTCCTCCTTTGTGATGGTTATCTCCCTAATAAATTATGAGAAGGTCCCAATAGTGACATCTTAATGCTCCACCAAATCCACCAATAATCCCATGTCTTGATTAATGCATCTATAGTGGTGCATCCCTCATAGGCTTATAACCTCTAGATGGGCCTAATCATCATGACCTAACTAAACTCATAGTTACTCCAATAAGGGTGTCACTCGATCTTGCATTCATAGTAAAAATTATTCCTATCACCAACATCCCTTATAAGCCTAAAAATATCCTAAAAACTCTAACTTATCCTAACCCTAGACTCAATTATAATCCCTTCACATTTGCTTTATGTGAGTCAGTGTTGATCCCTTATGGATTGGTACCATTCCATCTAGATCGGTGTCATTTAGGTGAAATGACATTGATTCCCTATGAATCATTACCAATTCACTAGGGAATCAATTTTGACTCTCCAATGCCATCTTCCCATAATCCTAGCCCTATCCTAACTTTAAAAATCCTAAAAACTTAAAAAAATCAAAAAATTGAAAATAGACCTACCTCATCCTATGAGCATCACCATCACCTTAATCCACTAATGCTAGCTTCCATCCCATCTCATTACACACTTATTGTTTGATATCTCAAGTATCATTTGGGTTTTAAAAATAAAAAATGAGACATTTCCCACATTGGACTTGTTTATATACCTAACTTTGGATTGATGCTAATATGTTTTAGATCAGGACTATTTGGGTAGATCGTCATTGATTCATTTTGGATCATAACTGATTGGCTCTTTTTTTACATTACTTATACTTTTATGTATATCCAACCTTGCGCCTTAGCTTTATCTTGGTGCCTTTCCATATCTACCCTATTATTCAACCTATACCATTTTAGGTTTATATATTTCAACCCCCTATTAGTCCCATAACCTATGTAAGGAATGTACTCTTTTGGGTATCTCCCCTTAATGGGTCTTAAAAGTGGATTATCCCAAGAGAATAACTATCTATAGGTAGCACATACACCATATAACACACCAGATGCTTTGGTTAACTAGTCTTATCACTTATTCTCTTATTTTTACCTTTGTTTAGGCTCACCTATTCATAGTTGTGGCATTCTATTATAGGATTTTCCTTGGGGAATCTATACCTATATTATCTTACATCTTATTAGTGTAAAACATATCCTTTATGTTATGCATCTGCATTTATTAGAGTCCATCTATTATCTTCCCATCCAATCCATTATTCCATTTTTAAAACCATTCACTCACTCCTTATCCTCCATCAACTCTTAATTTGAGGGAGGATATCTCCTCACATTAACCTATGGAAATGGACCTCTCATGATTTTTTTCTTACAACACATATTCCATGCTGCTCCATAAAAAGGGGCAAATGTAGGCTCTATAATTTCATACCCTATGGACAATTAATTGTCATGGGAACTTAATTTTATTCAAATATCTTAAATAATTCATATCCTAAGGTTGTATCTATTTACCATTTACAACTTGTTAATTTACCTTTAATATTACCTTTCTACCTCCTAACCTTTTAAATCCATTAATAACCCTAGGAATCTACCCCTCTAACCACTTTACCCCCATACAATGTCATTACTAAAAACTTCATGTGTATAAAATATAATTTTACCTATGGTTGAAATAAATGTGCCAAATTGGGTGAATCAACACTGATTCACCCATGATCAATGTTGATTCTCTAGATTGGTATTGATCCATAAATACCCATCCAACATTTGCATTCTAGACCCAAATGCTTAGAATCTCAAATTGATGCTAGATTTCTTAGAGAAATAGTGATGTCCTTAATGACACTCTATTAGAATTTTGTTGCATTTAATCTATATCCTTTGTGTAGCCTGAGAAACTACCTGTGTTTGTAGAAGAATTTCATTTTACTTACAAATAGATCAAAGGTAACTCATCATATTTTATTCTTCCATTTTCTACCAATTTTTATATTGTTATTTGTTTATATAATCTCTAGAATACCATTTACATCCATCTGTATCCTTTTATCAATCTCTATTATCTAATATATATCATTTATTCTCTATTTTAATTAATCTTAATAATAGAGAGAATCGATGCCGATTCATTATGAATAGGCACTAATTCTACCAATTAGCACTAATCTTGTTAATATTATCATTGATCCACTATGTTTAATTTTCATAACTTGAGACCTTAATCTTAGACACTTATCTACAATCCTTACTAATTTCCTATCATTTGAATATGGTCTTTTCATTTAGATGACTCTACCAGGCATAGTACAAGATGTAATCAATATCAGAGATCTCCCTATAGTATCCAAAACCTTGTTTGATGATCAGAGTGACATATTTTGAGCTATTTTTCTATGTTATTATTTATTTTCCCTCTCTCAAAGCCACTAAATATCAAATATCTATCATACAATATGTTATAGAATTTACCCTGCATTACTAGGATGAATATCATGCTCATACTAATAGCTTAATAGAGGATTGAATCTTAATTATAATTATTATCATATCATTTATCTATTATAATTTCATATGTTGTTTATCTCCTTGATTATGTAAACAAGTGAGTTGACATCCATTTCAATAAGCTCATAACTTCCCAGGACTAGTAATCACCCAATTATATATTAATACATTTTTGTCAAGTGTTAACATGTGTGAAGGTTATTCTTCCCAACCAAAAATAAGATCTCATAGTCACTAGATTGAAACTGGTTCACAACATATTCTAATCCATAGCTATTCACCATAAACCCTTTTTTAATTTGAATTTTTATTAAGTAGTATTTAATTTAAATAAAAATGAAAAACTAGTTAAATATTATGACCTTAAATGTAATGTTGAGCCATATATATTAAAAGTTTCTTATTAAATCACTCATTTATTGTATTGTGCTACTAGATATTATTTTTTCTAACAAATATGACATTCATACATGTGGATAGAATAAACTAGTTTTACTTGTTCTATGCTCCTTTGATCTTATTTATTTTATTTCATAATAGACTTAACATTGCTTGACTATTATGTGTGGCTCTTTTCCCTTATGTACAAATTGCTTTATCATCTCTATGATATCATTGTGTGGCATGCATGATATTTGAACATGTCCATTTCGTGTGGCCATTGAAACTATGTCTATGCAATATTTACTTATGCAAATTTGAACATGCCCTTTGTATGTGACAGTTGGCCTTATTATATGAAATTATGTGAAATTATTTCGTATTGTGCTTATGTTCTTGATGAGATTGATTAATGGTGCCATGATATTCATTTTTCACTTCTAGGGAATAATATAATTCAAATGGTTTCTTTATTGCATACTTAAATATTATATCTATATAGACATAATAATTTCATACCTCAAGTTCAATATGTTACATATACATTTCAAATGATAATTGAATTTTTATGATAGCATAATTTTATACATGAGGTCATATTGCTACATGAATATATTTTTATCATGATATAGCTAACTCTTATTTTGAGATAAGTGACTTGTAGGCTACATCCCTCGTCTCAAAATGGGGGTATCACAATGGGATTATCTTAGATATTTACACCTCCATGAATATATTTGGTGATTTAATATATGTTTAAAGATAAAGAATATATGTTTCATAGATACAAAGTAGAGGTTTTCAAATATTTAAATAACACAATTAGATTTCATAGAAAAATATAAGATTTCAAAGTTCAATGTGATTTATAAAGTCAAAATATGATAGATATTAGCACATTCAGTACATATTTTGAGGGAATATGATATGAATATGTAATTAATTCTCAAAAATTGAAAGTACATATCCATAAAAAAATGAAGGCATACACATGGGCATGTGCTAAACAATTACAAAAATAAAAAATACTAGCTATAAATACAATTAAGCGTATGGATTCATAACATTATATATCATTTTGTCACATATTTAGATGGGGCATGATAATTATTCATTCTCAATATTATTCAAATATTCAAACTTTCAAAGTGTGATGTAATTAATTAAGAATAACAATTTACAAGCTAAGAACAATGGAAGAAAATTCCAAAATTCTTAATCTATCCTAACCTACACAACACCTCTAATTAGGGAAAGGAATTAATTAAAATGAAAATACATAATGAAATATAATAAATCATTCCTCAATTTTAATCAATTTTACCTTTCTTAAGAAGCATTATATGAGCCCAAATGACAAAGGATGAGCTTGATGGATGTTTGATATGTTGGATTGTTTTGAAAAGAGTTTAAGATAGTTATAGCAATGGTAATAAGGGACACTCATGAGACAAGGTAGTAGCATAATATTATTTTATTTAGTTTAATTTTCATGGGAGTGAAGGTGGTTATATATAAAGTGTTGGAAAATATCAATGGCTTAAAAGAAGTCATGGTGGAAGAAGATCCAAGGGTGTAGGAATTTTCTATGAATTTAAAATTCTTAAGAAATTGTAAATAAATGATAAGTGAGGGGATATAGGAAATTTAGAGAGTTATATAGATCATTATAATAAATTAATGAGGATTGGATGGTGATTATAAAAGTGATTGGTGAAAATTATAATGGAGGTATGTGGAGGTTGGTGAGAAATGAATTCAAAATTCCAAAATGTTGTGTAGGATTAATTAGAAGCCAAATGATGTGATACAAGGGTGAATAATTGATAGGGTATGGGGGAAAAAGTTTGTGTGATGTATAAAATATTAGGTTAATTTTATAATATTTTATATAATATTAATAATGATTTTAACTATATATTAACAATGAAAATTAACGATAAATAGTGGTAAAATTAGTAATGAAAGAGGAATGGGTTAATTTTGCATGTATACATTTTCCCCTATTTGAAATGGAATTTTTAATATAATAAGTAATGCCACATAAAATAATTTATAATAAAATTTATTTATTGAGTCATTAAGAGTTAGAATCAGTGATGCCCCCTTGAGGGGTCATGTGGAGAAGAACGATACAAATGGCTACTCAATAGAAAAATAAGGGGTAGGATGCATGAATTTTAAATAGGTTTTGGGATGGAAATAATAGACTAGATAGGTTATTTTAAATGACTAATGTTGTAATTTATTGATCTATAATTGTTTTCAATGACTTGATTTGATGGTGTCCCTAATAAAGACATATGCAAGGGAATGAAACTATTAGATAGGTATGACATTAGATGTGACCTAGTCAATGACATATGAAATAAGGAAATAGTAAAATTATATGGATTAATAAGTAATATCACAATTTTTATATCTATCCAAAGTAAGGATGTATGTTGAGGAGAAATATAGGCTTAGATTGGATCATTAGATACGTGTCATAATTTTTGGAGTATCACTAGCAAAGACACATTCCAAATAGAGTTACAAGCACTAATTAAATTGATGGGATGGGTGGTATAATTTTTCAAAATATCCTTGATAAGGATGCATGATAAATATAGTTTTGAATAATGATATTGATGAATAAATTAATTTTATGGGGATTTTCATCTCCTAAAATGACTGACTAATGAAGTAGACATGTGTTGGATTTTCCCCAAGCATATGCATGGGAGAAAAAGTAGTAGGCTAGATTCAATTAACTAATTTTAGATCAAGAGTAAATGAATTGGAGTGATATACTAATGAAATATTAAAAAAATAACTATATTGCTGGAAAACATGAGAAATTTATATGATTTGACAAGAATGCAAGTGGCTAAAGGACAAGGGAAGAGAAAAGGTTAGTGCAATCAATATATCCTTGGATAACGTATGTGACCAAACATTTCCATGCTAATTTAGTTCTCCCAAAAAATAGGAGGAAGAAAATGATGAAAATATAATGACCTATAGTTACTTCAGGGACATTAACAAGGATAAAAACATGAAATGGGGTAGAGATAAGAGTGGTAAATATAGATATGAAATGGTATGTTTGGTAGTGATTTAGTAGAATGAGACTATGGGGAGAAGTGGGGACATGAATTATAACTTGTGAGAAAAAAATTCAAAGGGAAATAGATAAAAAAGATGAAATGATGGTAAAATGGGTTAAAATTTGATGAATGGGGGGTTAAATAGGTGAAAGGTGTACCTTACATGTTCTAAGAGTAAATAGTATGTATATTAGTCCATTTTTATTACAAATGACATTAATCAAGAATAATAATATACTAGGACTAAACACTCTTGCCTAAGAACTAGGGAGAGCATAACATAATAAGCAAGATAAAAAAATAGAGCTAAAGATAATACAAATTTATTACCTCCTTTATTAAATTTGATGCTTACTTGTTGGAATAAGGATGTTAATTATTATCCTATGATTATTTGAGTCTTATATCAATACTCTTACATGGTGGTATCATCTCTCCAACATTCACTTGTGGATTGTTGTGAATCTTGGCATAAATTGGGCATTATACCAATACTCTCAAAGGCTTCAAGTTAGTATTCTAGTAGAATAATCTTACACAAAAGCTTGTTGTCATATGGTGTGGGCACCTGTATTTATATCTCAAATAACTAAATCTAACCATATGGAGGTTAGGTTAAATTCTAACTTTGGTTGAGTCTAAATTAACTTAGGTTGAGTCAGCATAACCCTGAGTTGGGTTAAGATACTCATGAAATCTTAACACCTCAGTTTTAGATATATGTGAGGAATGACAACTAACATTAGATATTTTTGAGGTGTGACTCAATTTTTTTTAATATGTAGGTTATAATAAATAACTCTATTAGTTAATTTGACCTTTGACTACATATTTATCTAAAAAATCCTTTTTTAGTAAATTTAAATTCACTAATTTTATTTGGAATTTTTATTTAGGCAATTTAATTAGGATTTAAAATTTAATTAGTCTTGCTTAGTGTTTTTTTTTCTTTTGGTAATTATTTTATATTTTAATTTAATAGTTAGATAGGCCAAAAGTGACAAATTACCATGCATAATTTGACTAAGGTTAGAACTAGACTAGGTTAGTGATGCATATAGGGTAATACACCAAATAAGCTAGCCTAATCATGTTTATGGGACATTAAATCCCTTGCATTAATTAATTTGGGAAATTTAGGTGATTTTTAAGTTTAAATGTGTTATTTACTTAGAAATTAAACTGAGTCCTAGTTTAGACATGAATGTGGCCAAAACTAAGTGTCTATAATTTTCCCCTATTTTAGAAGGCATTGTAAGACAAAATCAAAGTAAATTATTTTAAAAGAATGAAAAATTCATTAATATAAATGGTCCATACCCCAAAGAGTGATCGATAAGACCTTGATGTCCCTCGAGGGAGCAAAAGACAATAGAATCATTGGATATTCCTTCAAAATAAATAAAATGGGACAATCTAGTGATAATGGGGTTGAGATTACTAAATTTCCCAAAGGTGATTATAAAAATTAATATTAGAAGAGTCGCTAATTTTCCCAAAGGTAGCTATAATCAGTAATGAAGTGTGTGACACTAGTTTACCTAAAGGCAATTATAAGCAATGCATGGATAGTTTCCCTAGTAAGGTAGTGGGATGGATACTAATTTTACCAAAGATATTTATAATTAGTAACAAAAAATAAAATAATACTTTTTTTAAAGGTGATTATAATCAAGAATTAAAAAGTGGGAAACACATTGATTTTCCCAAAGGTTGTTATAATCAAGAATATAATACATTAAACAGTGATTCACCTAAAGATGGTTATAATCAAGAATGAAAATTGAGAAACACTAATTCTACCAAAGGCAGTTATAATCAAGAACACATGAATTTACCCTAGAAGGGTGGGCACATTGGGTAAAAATAATGATTTTCCCATAAGTAATTATAATCATGAGCATGAGACACAAAAATAATAATTTTACCATAGATGGTTATAATCATTAGATTTGTCAAAAAATAGAATGAATTGACTAGAGGTAGTTATAATCATTCGCATATATAAAACACATGATATAAATTGACAATGACACAAAAGGCAAGATATACATTGTCTATCGATAAAAACAATTTACTACAATGGGGGAAATTGACAAGGGTAACTTATGGAAAAAAATATAAAATATATTTACGATGAGTTGGAAAAGGATAACAACACATTTTTATCCTAAATGTGAGTTTGAAGATGCACATTTGAATAAACATGAGATATAGGTTGAAAAATCATGTTGTTAAAGAGGTCTTAGGGAAGGCCCAAAAAGATGGTTTAGTTATAATACAGCCAAAAAATAAGGCATGTAGAATCAAACAACATGTACAATAGACCATAGATGTGGAGAATATAGTACTTAAAGTGCACAGACTAGACTATACACTCTAGGGGTTAAAAATTCAAAATTTTGGCTATATATTCACCCTTGGAGTGAAAAATAATTCATTTTCACCCTAGCCTTTTAAGATATTTATCTCTAATTTTTTGCAAAAATTATTGAGATGAAATAGTCCATGAAGTGGCACGAAAACATGTAATGGAGTGAATGAGGGAGCATATGTGGCCATTACATGATGGGGAATTAGTAAGTAACCCTAATTTGGTCATAATTTGCATTTAATAGCATTAATTACACTTTAAAAGTTGAAAAATGGTGAAGTCACCATTAGTGTGGTAGGGAAAATGGTAGCTTCAACAAAGAAATCAGTGACTTCATGTGAAGTCAAATGGAATCAACACTATAAAATGGTAGAAGTTGCCAAAATGGTGATTTTGTCTATTTTTAGGCAAAGTCACCATTTTTTGTGACAATAAAAATGGTGATTTTACCTTAAAATGTGAAAAGTACCTAAGTGGCTACTTCACCCTAAGAGGCAAAAAGAACTAACTTTGAGGATCTAAAAGGGGTCCAATCTCTATAAAGGGGTCAACTAGATGGAGTAGGCTAGGCTTATGCTCTATTAACAATATGCAATTAGTCTAACACTAACCATTTTTATTATAGGAGTGATTGGTTATGCCTACCTATCATGAGAGGTGATCCCATTATCTAGGGAATCTATAGATCTAGACTGATGATATGGTGGGTTTCCTACAAATGTTATACATATATGATGTGGCATGGATTTTAGTCATTTAGATAGATTGATTTTATCTTAGTGTGCTAGTAGAGTACTAACATAGTGAGACATTGACATTTCACTTGCTAATTGGGGATGTCATTGTCACACTAGAGGATACTTAGCATATCCTCAAGTTACATATGTGTAGGACACACTTGTTTTGGACACTGACAACATAGAATTAGGTAGTTCATAATGATCTATGTAGCTATGAATCTATCCCCATAGTTTAGGGGAAGGTTAATATAAACCCGATCAAGACTTATATTGACATTCAACTAGATGATTTACCTATTGAGGATCCTTCACCACCAACACTAATTGATTGAGAGTTTTTTTTTAATTATGGATATTGTCAATGACATCTTGATGCCTACCAAAAGTGGTTAATACTTCTATATGGGTCTAGATGGTGTGATTAGGAGAATGCTAGAGGATTTTACACATTTTTCGTAGGGACGAATAGTTCTAGCATAATTATATAGAGACTTACATTTTATAGTATATTAGGGTGGATGTAGTATTGGAATTTGCACACTTATCATATTTTAGGGATGGGTTCATATTGCAATCAAGTGACTAGTCAGGATGCATAGGATGTAAGATCCTAAGGAGCAATTGATCTATGATTGCATTTAAACATGAGCCAACCAATTTGGGCACAAAGGACACATCCCATTCTATCATTAGATGACTGATAATCTAACACTACATTTTTTATCTAAAGGTTATACCTCACCTATCAACTATAGTGGTTTAGGGATGGATGGTACATAGGATTTATAGCCACCAAATGTTTTATTACTAGGTGGTAGTCACACATTATATATAAATACTACCCAAGCTAGGTACTTAAGTAGTTAATCTATACATAAGATGTACTTGAGGGCCATAGTGGTTTTTTCATGTCATACAAGATATTATTTGGGAGAATCCAATGATCCCAAGGAGCAAGGCCATAATAAGCTATCTTAACATACCATAGGTTGTTTAGGCCTATGTAAGAGGAGATTCATATCTAAGGGTTACTCTAAATTTCATGTGCTGGTGGGTATAGGTGTTCTATTTGAGGATGATATCTCTATTACTAGTAGTGGTTAGGATCATATGAATATTAAAGAGATGGAGGTTGAGACCTCAACAATAGTAAAAACAATAGATAAGAGAGTGAGTTTGAGGATGATAATGATGATGATGATGGTTAGGATGGAGGAGATAGAGATGAAGGGATATATGTGAATATCTTAGACCCTATATTGATAGTGGTGGTAGTGGCATAGGTTAGTTTAAGATATGAAAAACCTTTAATCACCTAGGTGGATCCAAATTAGTATGACCACAATAGGTAGGGACACTGGTATGCTTGACTAGGAGGTCAGTGCTTAGGTGCAAGAGATGGTAGTGTTACAACATTTATTATCTAATATACAACACACCTTCATGAGGGATTATAATATGATGTGGATATAAATATATATTACTTAGCTAAAGGCCAATATATCTAAGATAGCCAAGATGGTGTAGGTGTAGGGCCAACACACAATAGAGAGAGATCAATCCATTAGTGAGTGTGATCAAGGATTGGCCATTATGTATAGATTGAGACAAGACTGAGATGTGGCTCTAAGATCAAGTATATATGATAGATTCTCATAGATGATTATATAGAGCCTTTAGGCTAAGGATGAGGCAATCATATTATAGGTAATCCTATGAGGCTACCATGCCCAGGGAGTGGTATGTTGTTACTTTTGAGATATGGGATGTATAGAGGGTAGGGAACATATCTATCTAGTCTTAGACTAGATGCATGTTTTAGGTTCCTCAATCTAGTTAGTTCATCAGCCATGACCACCACCACCAAGACCATTAGGGCCACTAGGGCCACTTCCAACTATAGGTCCCATAGATACATAGAGCTAGATTTTATTATAGGGATCTTTGCATTTTGGTATAGTTGGATTTGTTTTGGCCTGTGGCATTGTACTCATTGTATTGACACTTTCAAACGTGAGACACCATCATGATATTCATAAATTTTTTATGTATACGACATTTGGGATATATGGACATTCAATTTTGGATCCTATGAGGCCAATGTACATGTATATGATATTTCTTTGATATATATACGATTCCATGCTCATTATCTTATTTATCTCATGTTTAAGATTGATTAAAATTGATTAACATTATTTATGGTTAACATTATTTATGCTTATTATTATGTATGTTATGTTCATGTTTATGAGATGTTTTATTAATTATCATCTAATTATGTTGTGTGACACATGTGGATACTTATTCATAGATGCACATATGTATAAACACATAATAAATAATTTGTTGATCTTGTTTATTACTTATGGATTCAGGCATGCTTCAGGTTAGTTGGTTGATTTTTGATATATTAGAGATATGTTGCCATTGCATTGCTAGAATAGACTACATGAGCATGTTTTTGCTTTAGCTTATGATATTATGCATGATATTTATTGATAACTAAAATGGAAATATATATCCTAATCATGGAAAACATAATCTAAATGTAAATATAAACCACTTAGGAATAAAATATGAATAATCAAATCCCAAGTGTAAATATAACAAATAAATCAAGTGTAAGAGTAAATACAAAAATTCACAACTTAAGTACATGATATAGATAATCAAGACTTAAGTATAAAAAATTTAATAATCTTATGGCAATCAAGGAATAACAACACAAAAAATAAAACAAACAAATAAATAAAAATAAATAAACAAAACAAAAAAACAAACAAAAACAAAACACAAACAAACAAAACATAAAACAAATTATAGAAATAAATAAAAAACACTAATAAACAAATCAAAACAAAAACAACAAAAGAATAATAAACAAATATAAACAAAACATGAACAAAAATGAAATCATGAAATAAAAAACAAAACACCAACAAAACAAACATGATACAAACAAATAGAACAACACACAAACAAACAACTAAATAAAAAACAATAATAATATAACAACAAACTAATTAAACAATAAAATACACAAATAAAACATTAATAAAATGAAAAAAATAAACAAATTTAATAAGATATAAACAATGATAAGTAAAATAAATAAATGAACAAATAAAACAAGCAAAACATGCAATAAACAAATTGATCAAAACATTAAAAAAAAATAAACAATCCAAAGAAAATAAAAGTGTAGTAAATAAAACTAATATAGACACACAAAAATAAACAAACAAAACTACACAAATAACAATACACAAATAATAGGTAATCACAATTTTGGTGCAAATAGAAAACAAATTATTTGTGTATGTGTAATAGAGGTGTTACTCTTGGCAAAAGCGTGACCACGAAGCTAGATAGCAATGACATAGGTAAAACAACACAATAAAAATTGGTAAAAATATTGCCCCTAGGTTGTATGAGATAACAAAACAACACAAATAAAATGGGGGAAATATAAAAATAGGAAGGGATAGCCGAATTGACTTGAGATGAACTAGGCAAGTTGATACTACCCACATAGTTTCATGGACACAAGATCCAATGTGAACTTCAGGCCAAATGTAGCTCTCCTAGGATATAAAATAAAATAAAATAAATTATAAGAAAACATGATTAATGTGTAAAGGAAAATAGGAATTATCTTGAAAAAAGGTGAGTGCATGAGAAAAAAGGGGATGACATTTCACTATCATGATAATGTCAATGCAAATAAATTACACAAGCATGAGAGTATGGTTTAGGATAAAACCACTCTAAAATTCAAAATATGAGTGTCCATAAATGAACTAAATTGGTAATTCATAGTTTCTACTACATCTAAGGTTTGGAATGAGAATGATCTCATAAAATATCATTAGTGTAGGCAATGGTTGTTCATAAAATGTTAAGAAAATTCAAATAGAAAGTACTCACAAAATAATGAGAGAGTAAGAAAATAAAAGTGTTCATTAGTGCATCAAATTTGAATACATAATGTATATAATATCAAATCACAAAATGGTGAGAGCATATGGCTAAAGCCAATAAGGATGGGGAAACTAAATGACAAGTGGTTACTCATGAGATAGTTAGGGGTCCCAGTATCCTTAAGGTAATGAAGTGATCAAAAAATAAAGGTCTAGCCAAGATGACCTATGATACCCCATGTATCCAAGTGATACCTACATAATCCTTATGGACCTCAAGCTAATGTAGTTCTCCTAGAAATGGGATGAAAAATACTAAGGTGGTCTAGAAATGAAATTGAATAGATAAGTTGGCCCAACCCATAAAATTTTGACAATTTTATATCTCATATGGAAATTCTAATCCAATTTTCATGATTTTTTATTTTTAAATTTTTTTAGATATTTTGAAAATGATTAGGGGTTTTGAAACTATCATAAATGTTTTTGGAAATTTCTAGGCATCTCAACTCAATCAATAATTATGAGATACAAAATTGTCCAACTCATAAAATGATGAGATAATGGCTTAGGTTGCTCACAAAATGATGAGAGTGTGGAAAAGGGGTGACTAATTTAGCCTCAATGTTATTTGAGTGCTACCTAAATAATCCCATAGGACCTTAATTCATTGTAGTTCTACCTTTAGTGGTGAATGCACTAAATTGCTTCCAATGTTTTTAGTGTTTTTGGTATCTCAACTCAATAGATAATTATGAAATACATCACAGTCCAACATAAAAAAATGGTGAGATCATGGTAAAGGGGTGACTAAGATGACCTCAATGTGAATCGAGTGATGATTACATAGTCCTATAGGACCTCAAGTCAATGTAGATATGCCCCCATATGAGGCATCTGATTAAGTACCAATAAGTTCATGTAAAGGCAAATGACAAGATAAATGATAACAATAATGGCAAGGTAATGTGTTAATGCATGGTAAAGGTGTTGTATCTAAATTTCACAAAGGTAATTATAATTAAGAAATAATGGAAACTAGTTAGTGGTACTAATTTGCCCATAGGTAGTTATAATTAGTATCATAATGTGGGAACATAACAATAAATGAAGGATTCAATTTTTAGGACCAATGTCATACTAATTCCACATACTATTATTCAAACATGTAATTCTGAAGTAACTACTACAATTAAATCTATCATCAAGCACTGAGAGTGCCTAAAGTTTAAATGAATTAGAACCAAGGCCAAATGTTATAGGTAAAGTGAGGTAAAAAATAACTAGTTGATGAAGGGTTAAGGGTATGGTAGAATGGAGAGGGGTATAGTACAAAGAATAGGTATAATGTGGCATAAATTAGATGATACTTGTAGACAATAAACCAAATCCCTCAAGCATAGAAATGTTTGAGGTGCATTATGTTCATTGGTTCATCATGTTCATCTCCCTTCAATGTAATGATCATGTATATTTTAGAACTATAGTTGGAAATAACTAAATAGGTCCCTAACTAGTTTCGTTTGAACTTTCCTTTTTTCTTAGATTTAACATTGGCATTCTTCTAATTTTATTTTAGTACTAGGTCACCAAGCTTGAATTAAAAATGCTTAGCATGCCTATTGTATTGGCCTTTTAATTGGTTATGATAAGCCTAAAGATTACTCAAGATGACCAAGAATTTACCGTCAAGTAGGTATAGTTGTTGAAAGCAAGCCACTCTATAGTATTCATTATCAATTAGGTGCTACAATGAAATTTAGAGAGAAGGAAAATTGACCTCAACAAGAAGAATGTCTTTAGTTCCATAAATAATTGAATAGGGTGTAACTCTTATTGGAGTAAAAAATATGATACAGTATGCCCAGAGGGTGTTAAATAATTTCAAGTGCCAATTATGACCAATGTAATTGATAATCTTCTTTAGAATATTGAAAATAGTTTTATTAAAATCCTTAGCTTGGTCATTGCCTTTTGGATAGTAAGTAGTAGAAATATGTTGTTTGATGTGCTATTGAGAACAAAGTGATTTCACATATTTATTATTAAATGATCTACCATTATCAAAGATAATGTTAGAGGGGATGCCATAACAGCAAATGATATGGTTAAATATGAAATTAGATATCTACTTACCAGTGATGTAAGTGAGGGGAATGGATTCCACTCAGTGAAGTATTTAGTATCAGTCATGACATATTTATGGACATCTAAAGATGTGGGATTGATCTTCTCAATGAGGATGAGTCCCCATATTGAAAATGGCCATGATGGTGTTAATGGTTTGAGCATCTTAAATGAATTATGAATTAGAATGGCATTCTTCTGACACTTGACACACCTCTTTACATAAGCAACTTCATCTACTTCCATCATTGGCCATTAATAATAAGTACGTGATAACATTTTAAACTAAGATTTCCCCTTTGGTGTGGGATCCACACACTCCATGGACTTCCATCAATGTTAGTTCAGATTCTATTAAAGGTAAACAATGAAGTAGATTTCTATCATAGCTTTTACTATACAAGGTTGGTTGAAGTAGCATAGAAAGAGAGGATTTTTGGGTGAAGGATTTTTTATTTTTACATGATAGGTCAGGATGTAAGATTTGGTTTTGAATAGAGGCATATATGTCTAATTACTAGGGATACATGGGACTAACAATGTCATAAACTATCTCGATGGATGATTGTTCATGTGCTAGTGCTAAAATATGTTCAA
This sequence comes from Torreya grandis, assembly GCA_037957365.1. Lineage (NCBI taxonomy): Eukaryota > Viridiplantae > Streptophyta > Pinopsida > Cupressales > Taxaceae > Torreya > Torreya grandis. The sequence goes on along the minus strand of JARHVA010000851.1, from coordinate 2,284,867 downwards.
CAAGAAATTGATAATCCCTAACTCCATTGGTGATCTGGATCATGGAACCTATAGTGTCCATCACATTAGATATACTATCATTAACTTGAGATATTATCTCAAAATGGATTTTAGAAATCTACTACTTGAGAGTATCGACCATTTATTTATAGGGTACTAACTTCTCATCCTTGGTTTAGTATAGGGTCATGATCTGATCGATGATTAGTTAAGAATCACCATATACCAATAAATGTTGAATATTTCACTACACTACTTGATAAAGCCCTATGATGAGCAATTTGTACTCAACCATGTTGTTGGTATAGGGAAATATAATATGAAAAGAGTTGATAATGATATCCCCTTATGGCATACAAAAATATTATTTCCCTTGATCCATGAGTTATGAAGGATTAATAAGAGTACATCCTTCACTATTTGGTCTCAGGAGATGGATCTATTTATTCTATGGTTAAAATTTTTGAGCATGGTCATTGATGTCTTAGTATATCATCGATGTCAAAGAGAACATATGGTTTTAATGCATGAATGACAAGAAGTTGTGATTGATGTCTTGGAGACATATGGCACATACATCTTCTAACTTAAGAGAAGTCAGACTATCACTACATGTCATGCAGATATGAATGAACTAGAAATTTTGTGAATTTAATGCAGGTACTCAAAAAGTCAATTGAGGTTAAAGGTTTTAATGGAGATGTTGTCTATAGTGTCAATAAGGTACCCTAAATATTTGGAATATTGAAGTGTTTTATAGATCAATTTATAAACCTTCAAAGTTTCTATTGTAGACTATGATGGGCCAAAAACCATCAAGTTTAACTATGTTGAAGTCTAAGGTCAACTAATCAATAGATCTAATAGTGAGAATTCATCATCCAGATTATGATCCAATAGTGCATGTGAATTCAAATTATCAAAGGTTCCTAAGATTAAATATGCTAGAGACACGTGTCTCAATCACATTGATTTGATAGAAAAACAATAGTATGTGGGTGTTCGTGCAGATGGAGATAAATGGTGTTGGTCGAGTCAAAGAATCAAATGTGTAGAATTCATATATATCTACCAAGTGGAATAATCATAGGAGCTCAAATCAAATATCAACGATGAGAATTGAAAGGTAAATACTAGAATACTCTTGAGGAGATTGACAATGTGTATTTGTCCAAAGTTGCTAGGGATCATGAGATAAGGTTAAAGTTATTAATGTTTAGTGTTTAAATAGTGACTGTTGGAATTTCAATAATAAAATTAATGAGGGAAAACCATTTTATAGTTTTTAATCTATATATTTTGATTTAAGTCAAATTTATTGATGTATTAAAAATCAAATTTATAAAGGACTTCGAGGCACATCTAGAGAATCTAGTTAGAAAGTCTGAATGTTTATACAATTGAAGTTATGTAGCTTTAAATTTGAATTTTTGTTTGTTATGGTGCTACTGTGTATAAGACTACTATTTGAGTAAATTGTGATTTAAAAAAAGATTTTTTTGGTGGGATAAATAATTTAAATATGTCTTATAGATCATATGGAGTGGATCCATGTATTTGAAAGTGATCTTGTGTTCTTGTTTTGATTAATGAAGTGATAAAAGGTTAATATGTCTCCAAGAGACCTATAAGGATAATAAGGCCTAACTAAAAGGTGTAACGACTTAAGTGTGACCCATAGATGTTATAGATGACTTGTGAAGATGAGTTTGAGCTATGTGTTAGTAGTGTTATATGTCTTAAAGGTTAAGGCAAGTATTATGGTTGACCTAGATGTCGATATTGATGAAGACTCTATAAAAGGTGAAGACCAAGGTAATAGTTTCTAGACATGTATGTGAATGTATTAAGAGAGAAAATGATAGATACAAAGGAAATAGATTAGAAGAAGTGTGTTCTGTAGATGGATTAAAGTATAAAACATATTAAGGATTCCCTAAGAATCCTAGAGTGATCCAAAAGGGGTGTTTGGACGCATTCCTTATATGAGTAAGCTTGATTGTGTGTGGTGAGTTGAAAGAGAGGTTTTATACATTTTTTCTCCATTATATTTAAAGGAGATCAGAGTTTTGGAGTTGTTTTCATAAGGTCTTGTGTGGGTGCTCAACATCTAGAACAAGTGGGTACTTATTCATACCTAAGGGTGGGCACTCCTTGTGAATTGGATGCTTCACTAAAAGGTATCATGTTTGTGATCATATTAGAAGACAACTAGTCCATCTATTTTTAGGATCGATAGTGGGTTTTATTTCCCAAATTTTTTTCCCATATAGATCTTGTGTTATGTACATGATCTTGCATCATTTTTCTTATTCATTATTAAGAACATTTTCTATGCTTTATGAATGCTTGTGGTCATTGATTAAGAGTTTAATAGGATTAAATATTAATATTAAAATATATTGCATCACTAATTCACCCCCTCTTAGTGATTTTACCTATAATAATTAGTATCAAATTAGGACCTTCATTATAAGTTTAACCACTTGAAAGTGATATAAGATACATTAGGGTAAGTTAACATATGCAAGGTTTCTCTACAAAGAAAGAACCATTATTAAATGGTTAAAATTATGCTTTCTAAAGTATAAGGATGAGGACATAAATAATATCTCTAGGGTTTTATATTTGGTAATCTATCATGGATGATTACACTATAACAACTATGCCTCCAACTAGTGCTACTAACAAGAATTTGAGTGAGAAAATTATAAAGCTATGAATGATATCATTTATGGTCTATCCAAGGTTGAGTTCACCAAAGTGATCTATTACAAATTTTCCAAGGAAATTTGGGTCAAATTATAGAATATCTATAAAAGAGACTCTAAGGTAAAATTGGCTAAGTTATAGACCTACCGAGGGTAATTTGAAGGTCTCACAATGAAGGAAGAAGATAATATGGTATCCTATATTTCAAGGATTGATGAGGTAGTAAACATGATCAGAGGTCTTGTAGAGGTGATTGAATAAGATACTACAATACATAAGGTATTGAGGACTCTGACACTTAAGTTTTATTTAAAGGTTTATACTATAAAATAAAGTCATGATCTTACTCATATGAAGATGGATGAATTACATGGAATCTTTACTTCTTATGAGATGAGAGTTGGTGAGGATAGACCTCCTAAGAAGGAAGAAACCTTAAAGGTGATCAAGGAGATAAAATTTAAGAACAATTAAGTTAAGTCTTGAAGATTTTGATCTTAATGAATATCAACCTAAATCCATGATTAGATGGAAATTGAATGTAGTATTAGGTAAGTATGAAGGAAAACTTCCTTTCAAATGTTTTTCATATGGTAAAGTTGTCATTTTGAAGTTAGATGTCTAGGTAGAGACAAGTTTTAACTCAAATAATCTTATAATGAATCTCATGAGGATGAACACAAGAGATATGAGGGTCCTAGAAAGTACACAAAATTATTCAATCAAGAAAATGGAAAAAGGGAATCATATAAAGGTAGTAATAGCCTTTACCATGTATAAGATAGTAACTCATTTGCAAAAGAAGAAGTAAATGAATCTAATATTGATGATTCTTTTCATGATGAGGAGATGGAGACATTTTTGATTGAGTTTAGTGATAATGAAGGTGAATGTTCTTTAATAATAGATTTATTTGGCAAAGATATCTTATAATAAGAAGATAAGAAATTCACTCTTGAAGATAAATATTTAAATACTATGGAATAATAAAGTTACAACAAATAAAGAACATAAAACAATATTCTTGAATAAAATCCTATGGGAAGTAAATTGGAATTTTAGAATGAAGGTTGAATAATGAATTCAAGGAACATGATAAGATCACACAACATCTTTAAACTCATGTTTTTACCCTTAATGAAGAAGTAAAGAATAAGGATGAAGAGTGTATCATATATCAATTAGAAATAGAGTATTTGCAAATGAGACTAAATCAAGCTATGAGAAAAAATATAAATGATGATTTAGATAATAAGGATGAATTGATGAATGATCTTCAAGTTCTAAATATTGAGAAGAAAAAAACAATAATATGAGGTCACAAATCAAGGACTATGAGGAGCAACTTAGTGTTTTTAATCAAGAATTAATGATGACACTAGAGAACATGAAGATACTATCAAGAATCTCAATATTTAATTCATAACTATGGTTACTATCTTAAAATCCAAATAAGATGAGTGATTAAGGTATGTGATTGAAATTGAGTCATTGAAATCTAAGTTAGATAATACATCTTGTAAGATGAAGTCATTTCTGAAGTATGAAAAGAGCTCAAATGATCTTGACAATATTTTGAGTAGTCAAAATCATGCTAGTGATAAATCTATATTATATATAAAGAATTAAAAAAGCATGTAACTCAAGAAAATATAAAGTCTTTGAACATAAATCATCAACCAAGGAATGAATGCATTGACATAATGAAGATAAATTATATTAGACAACTAAATGCTATGATGTATGCAAAATTCAATGGTCATTGTTACTCTTACAATCATTTTGGTCATAAATCAAAATATTTTAAAAGATCCTCAAGGAATTTATTTTCATTAAATTATGAGAAAGACAATGGCAAGAATGGAGAACATCATCGCTCAAGATAGTCAATAGGTTCACAAGGAAAGAATGACATCTTTTGATACAAGTGTATAGGATTTGGTCATATTGTAAATTTTTTATAATTTATTCATCAGAGAACCAAATGATTAGGTACATAATCATGGAACCTCAAGGAATAATATTATATCTCATTCATAAGGTATGTACGATTTGAGAAAACTCATTTATTTTAAATGTAATGAGAGAGGTCACATAGCAAGGTTTTGCAAGAATGATTAGTATCTTACTTCAAAGATTATTAATCCTATCATGAAGAAAAAGAGTCAAAATGAATGGATGACTAAGCAGGTAGATTAATAACAATATCAAAGTGGATTATTTGTCATGACATAACAAGAAAAGTTCAAGTATCTTACCAAATGGACAAGGAAATCAAGTAGGATCCTGGGATAAAAGAAAAGAATAAGGTTGATGGCTCATTCAAAATCAATTTGAAGATGAGAAAGTATTTCAAGTCGAGTAAAAACATGGAAATATGGGAGTATTTTTAGTTTTGGGATATTAATTTCCTCTATAGCAAGTGGGTGTCTCTATCTATGATTCTTAGGAGACATCTTTCATGTGTGGAAGTAAGTGTGTGTGCTCTAGGTAATGATCAAGATTCCAATTAGTAAAAAGGTATGTTATTTTCAATTTGATAATATTCAAGATGTGTTTAGCTAAGGGAGAGCTAACTTATTTAGATAGAGTGGCTTGAAGGAGATGTGCATTATGTAAGAGGGAGAATATGCGAATATGTTACAATATTTATAGAAATGTAAAGATGACTACTACAATTATGAATTAAAGAATATTCATTGATGACTTGATCAAACCAATTCATGTATTTTGACAAGGTATTGAATATTCATGCATGAGAAAAGAGAGCTTATAAGTTTTGTAGGTAGAGAGGTCCAATGATCGAAGAAATCCAAGTTTAGATTGGTTTATGTCAAATTGGGAGCAATTGATTCATATGATTTGAAGAATGTAAGTATCCTGAGCATCTAAAATAGTATTTGAATACATACATGATGTTGAGAAATTTTTTTCAGCATGTTGATGAAGAGACCCTTTGTCATCAATGTCAAAGGGGGGAAAGATTATAATGAATAAGTTGAAATGTGTGAAAAGTCATTTTGAGGATGTTTTGCCATCAATAACAAAGGGGGAGATTATTGAACATGGTCATTACTATCTTAAGTTATCATTGATGTTAAAGAAATCATATGGTTCTAATGCATTAATGTCAAAGAAGTTGTGTTTTATTTCTTGGAGAGATATGACCCATTTGTAGGTCTATATAGATAAAGAAGAAGTTCTGAGACATCCATATATGTCTTGGTGAATCTCTAGTATGTCACTTGATAATTTGGAAATAGAAACAAACATCTTCTAGGTTAAGAGAAGCTAGACCATCACTACACATCATGTACATATGAATCAACCATCAAGTTTGTGTATTTAATATAGGTAGTTAGAAAGTCAAATAAGGTCAAAGGTTTTCATGGAGATGTTGTATATATTATCAAGAAGGTACCTTAAAGATTTAGACTCTTGAAATGTTTTTTAGTTCAAGTTATAAACCTTCAAATTTGTTATTATGACTATGATGGGATAGAGACAATCAAATTGAACTACATTGAAGTTTGAGGTCAACTAGTTAGTAGATCTAATAGTGACTGTTCATCATCCACATTATGATCTAAGAATGTGTGTGAAGTCAAATTATCAAAGGTTCCAAAAATTAAACATGCTAGTCATATGTGTCTTAATCTCCCTGATTTGACATAAGAACAATGGTACGTTGGTGTTCATATAGATGGATATAGATGGTGTGGGTTGAGTCTAATAGTCAAATGTGTAGAAGGCATGTAGAGCTACCTAGTGTCATAATTATAGGAGCTCATATTGAAGATCAATGGTGAGCATTACAAGGTGAACACCAAGATACTCTTGACGACATCAAAAGTGTGAATTTATCCAAAGTTTCTATGGAGCATGAGATTAGGTTAAAGTGCTTGATGTTTAGTGTTTGAATAGTGATAGTTGGAATTTGAATATTCAAATTATTGAGGGAAAACTAATCTATAGATTTTGAGATATATATTTTCATCTAGGATGAATTTATTGATGTAATAAAAAGAAAATTTGTATAGGACTTCAATAAAAATTCAAATAATCTACTTAAAAAGTCTAAATGTTTGTATAGTCAATGTTATGGAGATTAAAAGGTGACTTTTTGTTTTTTCATGGTGCTAATATATACAAGACTACTATTTTAGTAAATTATGATTTAACATTAGAGTATTTTGGTGAGAGAAATCACCTGAAGATGTCTTAAAGATCATACGGAGTGGATCCATGTATTTGAAAGTAATCTTGTGTTCTTATTTTGCTTGATGAAGTGCTAAAAGTGTAATAGGTCTCCATGAGAACTATATGGGATACTAAGGCCTAATTTAAAGGTGTAGTTGCTTAAGTGTGACCCATAGATGCTATGGTTGACCTATGAGGATTAATTTGAGCCATATGTTAGCTTGTTAGATGTCTTAAGGGTTAAGGCAAGTATTATGGCTAAATAAGATGTTGATATTCATGAAGACTCTATAAAAGGTGAAGACCAAAATAATGGTTTCTAGACATGTATGTGAATGTCTTGAGAGATTAGAAGATAGAAACAAATAAAATAGATAAGAGGAAGTGTGTTTACAGGATGGATTGAAGTATAGAGTATATTAAGGATGTGCAAAGAAGCCTAGAGTGGTCTAAAAGGGGTGTTTAGATGCATTCCTTGTATGAAAAAGTTTGATTGTGTGTGATGATTTGAAAGAGAGGTGTTATACATTTTTTCTCCATTAGATTAAAAGGAAATCAAATTTATAGATTTTTTGTTTAAATAAGGTGTTGTGTGGGTGATCAATATCTAAAACAAGTGGGGGCTTGTTCATATTTATGGGTGGGTGATCCTTATGAAGTGGGTGATTTACTAAAAGGTCTCATGTTTGTGATCATCTTATAGGACAAGTAGTCCATGTGTTTGGAATATTGAGAGTGGGTTTTATTCCCCAAGAGGGTTTCCCACATCGATCTTGTGTTATGTGTGTGATATTTCATCATGTTTTTTATTCATTATTATGAACATATTGTATGCTTTATGAATGCTTGTGGTCATTGATTAAGATTTTGAAATGATTACATTTGATGTTTGAAATATATTACATCATTGTTCACTCCTCCCTCTCAATGATTGTACCATCAATAATTAGTATCAAATAATTACCTTCATTACAAGTTTAACCACTTGAAGGTGATCTAAGATACATTATGGTAAGTCAACAAATGTAGGGTTTCTCTAATAATCAGGTACTATTTTTAATGGGTCAAATTATGTTTTTTGGAGTACAAGGATGAGGACATATATCATGTCTCTAGGCTTTAATATTTGGAAATATATCATGGAGGGTTACACTACATCAACTATGCTTCCAACTAGTACTTCTAATAAGAAGTTGAGTGAGAAAAATTAGAAATCCATGAATGCTATAATTTTTTGTTTATCCAAGGCTAAGTTCACCAAAGTGATCCATTACAAGTCTACTAAGGAAATTTGGGTCAAATTATAGACTATATATGAATGAGACTCAAAATTAAAATTGGCTAAGTTATAGACCTACCAAAGGTAATTTTAAGGTCTCAAAATGAAGGAAGAAGATACTATGGCATCCTATCTTCTAAGGGTTGATGAGCTAGTAAACATGATCTAAGGTCTTAGAGATGTGATTGACGAAGCTAATATAGTATATAATGTTTTGAGGACTCTTATACTCAAGTTTGATTAAAAGGTTTTTGTTGTAAAACAAATTCATGATCTCACTTAATTAAATATGGATAATTTATATGGCATACTTACTACTTATGAGATGACAGTTGATGAGGATAGACCTCCTAAAAAGGAAGCAACCTTCAAGGTGATCAATGAGACAAAATCCAATAAGAAGTTAAGTCTTGAAGATTTTGATCTTAATGAATATCAACTTGGAGCCATGATTTCAAGAAAATTTAATGTAGGATTAGGTAAGTATGAAGGAAAATTTATCTTAAATGTTTTTCATGTGGTAAATTTGTCATTTTGTAGCTAGATGTCCATGTAGAGACAAGTTTGAACTCAAATAAGATTATAAATAATCTCATGGGGATGAACATAGGAAATTTGAGGGTCATAAAAAGTACATAACATTATAAAATAAGAAAAATGTGAAGAAGGATTCACACAAAGGTATTCATATCATTTACCATGAATAAGATAGTAACTCATCTATAAAAGAAGTAAACACATATGACAGTGATGATTCTTTTTATATTGAGGACATGGACACATTGCTCATGGATTTCAATTATAATGAAGTTGAATGTTCTTTTAGAAGATATTTAATTGTCAAATATAGCTTAGAGGAAGAAGATGAGAAAGTCACTCTTGAAGATAAATATCTAGATGGTATGGAAGAAATGAAGTTACTACAAATAAAGAACAAAAAACAAGATTGCTTTATCAAATCCTATGAGGAAGAAATTGAAAATTTTTAAGGAAGGTTGAGTAATGAAGTCAAGGAGAATGATGAGATCACAAAATAGTTTGAAACTCAAGTTTATAATCTTAATGAATAAGTAAATAATAAGGATGAAGATTGTTTCATGTATAAATCTAAGATAGAGTCCTTACACATGAAACTAAATAAATCTATGAGAAAAGATAATGCTAATTATTTAGATAATAAGGATGAATTGATGAATTCTCTTGAATATATAAATATTGAAGAAAAAATAAGAAGATGATGTCACAAATCAAGGACTATGAAGAATAATTCAATGTGTTTGAAGCAAGAATGATTGATGACATCAGGGAACATGAAAATACTATCAATCATTTCAATAGTCAATTAGAAACTATGTTTACCAACCCAAAAGCCAAATAAGATGAGTGATTAAGGTATGTGATTGAAATTGAGTCATTAAAATTTGAGTTAGATAAGACATCTTGTAAGATGAAGTCATTTGTGAAGTATGAAAAGAGCTCAAATGATCTTGATAATATTCTAAGTAGTCAAAAATATGCTAGTGATAGATCTAGTCTTGGATATAAAGGAGAAAAAAACCATATAAATCAAGACAAGATAAAGGCTTTGAAGATCAATAATTAATCAAGGAATGAAGGTATTGATATAATGAAGATAAATTAGGTCAGATAAACAAATGCTATGATTTATGCAAAATTCAATGGTCATTATTAATCTTGCAATAAGTTTGGTCACAATTCAAAATATTGTAAAATATCCTCAAGGAATGAGTTTTCATGAAATTATAAGCAAGAAAATGGAAAGAATGAATAACATAATCACTCAAGATATTAAATAGGTTCACAAGGAAAGAATGACATCTTTTATTACAAGTGTCAAGGATTTGGTCATATTGTAAAGTTTTTTAATATCTTTAACAAATTACTAAATGATTAGGTACATAATCATGAAACTTCAAGGAATAATATTATATTTAAATCACAAGGTATGTACAATTTGAAAAACCTCATTTGTTTCAAATGTCATGAGAGAGGTCACATAACAAGGTTCTACAAGAATGATTAATATTTTACTTCAAATATTATCAATCCTATCATGAAGAAAAGTAGTCATTGTGAATGGAGTCCTAAGTAAACAAATGAAAAACAAGTTCAAAGTGGATTAATTCCCATCATAGAATAAGGAATAGGTTAAATTATCAAATAACAAGCCTTATCTACCTAAATAGACAAGAAAATCAAGAAGAATCCTAAGATAAAATTAAAGAGTAAGGTTGATAACTCATTCAAAATCAATTTGAATATGAGGAAGGACTACAAGTCAAGTAAAAACATGGAGATATGGGAGTCTACTAAATTTTTGGATATTTAGTCCCTCTATAAAAAGTGGGTGTATCTACCTATGCTTCTTAGGAGACATCTTTCAAGTGTAGAAGTAGGTGTGTGTGCTCTAGGTAATGACCAAAATATCAATCAGTACAAAGGTATGTTATTTTCAATTTTATAATATACAAGATGTGTTTGGATAAGGGGGAGCTAACTAAATTAGCTTGAGTGGCTTGAAGAAGATGTGAATGGTGTAAGGGGAAACATATGTGAATATTCTTCAATATTTATATAAGTGTGAAGATAAATGCTATAATTGAGAATTCAAGAAGATTGACATGATGAATTGATAAAAACAAGTTATGTATTTTGACAAGGTATTGAATCTTCATACATGAGCAAAGAGATCTTATGATTTCTATAGGTAGATAGGTCTAAGGATTAGAGAATTACAAGTTCATATTGGTACATATCAAATGGGTATAAACTAATTCATATGCTTGAAAGTATGTAAGTATCCTAATCATATTAAATACTACTTGAATGCATACATGATGTTGAGGAATGTTTGTTGGCATGTTGAGGAAGATACCCTTTGTCATTAATGTCAAAGGGGAAGAAAGATCAAAATTAATAAGTTCAAATTAGTAAGAAGTCATTCTTAGGTTGTTTTTTCATTAATAATAAAGGAAGAGATTATTAAGCATGGTCATTAATGTCTTAGGTTGTCATTGATGTCAAACAGACCATATTGTTCTTATGCATGAATGAAATAGAAGTTATGTTTGATAGCTTGGAGAGATATGTCACATTTTTAGGTCTATAAAGACAAAGAAGAAGCTGTGACGTGTCCATAGATGTTTTGATGAAGCTCTAGTATGTCACTTGATTATTTGGAAAGATAAACATGCATCTTCTATCTTAAGAGAAACTAGACCATCACTGAACATCATGTAAATATGAATGAACCATCAAGTTTGTGCATTTAATGAAGGTACCCAAAATGTTAACTGAGGTCAAGGTTTTTCATGGAGATGTTTTGTATATTATCAAGAAGGTACCTTGAATATTTGGACTCTTGAAGTGTTTTCTATATCAAGTTATAAACCTTAAAAGTTGATCCTATAGATTATGATGGGCTAGAGACTTTTAAGTTTAACTACATTGAAGTCTGAGGTTAACTCATCATCCAAATTGTGATCTAATGGTATGCATGAAGTTAAATTATCAAAGGTTATTAAAATTAAATATGCTAGTTACATGTGTCTCCATATAATTGATTTTATAGAATAAAAATGGTACATGAGTGTTCATGTAGATGGAGATTGATGATATGGGTCAAGTTAAGTAGTCAAATGTGTAGAAGGCATGAAGAGATACCAATTGGCATAATCATTGGAGCTCAGATCAAAGATCAATGGTGAGTATTGTAAGGTAAAGACCAGTCTATTCCAAAGGTTATCTATGGTGTGTATTTGTCCAAAGTTTATAGGGATCAGGAGATGAAGATAAAGTGTTTGATCGTTAGTGTTTAAATAGTGATCGTTGGAATTTGAATATATAAATTAATGAGGGAAACCCAATCTATAGTTTTTGATATGTATCTTTTGATCCAAGATTAATTTTTTGATGCAATGAAAAGTAAAGTTGTAAAGTTATTTAAGGTGCATATAGAGAATCTAGTTAGAAAGTCTGAATGTTTGTAAATTAAAAGTTATGGAGCCTCAATGTTTACTATTTGTTCATTCATGGTCCTATTGTGTACATGACTAGAATTTGAGTAAATTATGCTTTAGCAAAAGAGTGTTTTGGTGGGATCAATCACCTAAATATGTCTTATATATCATATGGAGTGGACCCATGTATTTTAATGTGATACTGTGTTATTATTTTGCTCAATAAATTGCTAAAATATTAATAGGTCTCCATGAGACCTATAAGGGCTACTAGGCCTAAGTTAAAGGCATAAATGTTTAAGTGTGACCCATAGATGCTATTACAAACCTATAAGGATAAATTTGTGTTGTGTTAGCATGCTATATGTCTTAAAGGTTAAGGCAAGTATTATGGCTGACATAGATATTGATATTCATGAAGACTCTATAAAAGGTGAAGACCAATGTAATGGTTTATATAATGTCAATTTGTTGAGAGAGAAAAAGATAGAGATGAAAGAAAGAGATCAGAGGACATGTTTTTAGAGGATAGAATAAAGTACATAGTAAATTGAGTATGAGCAAAGAACACTAGAGTGATCCAAAAGGGGTGTTTGGATGCATTCATCATATGAGCAAGTTTGAGTGTGTGTGATGAGTTGAAAGAGAGGTGTTATATATTGTTTCTCCTACAGATTGAAAGGAAATAAGAGTTTTATAGTTGGTTTTTTCATAAGGTGTTGTTTGGGTTTTCAACATATAGAACAAGTTGGTGTTTTTTCATACCTAGGGTTGGGTGTTCCTTGTGAAGTGGCTGCTTCACTAAAAGGTCTCCTGTTTGTGGTCATCTTATAGGATAAGAAGTTTATGTGTTTTTAAACTTGAGATTGGGTTTTATTCCCCAAGAGGGTTTCCCACATAGATCTTTTGTTATGTATGTTATCTTGCATCATATTTCTTATTCATTATCATGAACATCTTGTATGCTCTATGAATGCTTGTGGTCATTGATTAAGATTTTAAAAGGATTACATTTTAATTTTGAAATATCTTGCATCACTAATTCCCCCTCTCAATGGCTTTACCTCCAAAATTTGGCATCAGAGCAAGACCTTAATTTCTTGTTTAACCACTTGAAGGTGATCTAATGTACATTAAGAAAAGTCAACAGATGCATGTTTTATCTATAAATCAAGCACCAATGTTCAATGGGTCAAATTATTTTTTCTAAATTACAAGGATGAGGACATACATCATGTCTCTAGGGTTTGATATTTGGCAATCTATCATGGATGGTTACACTACACCAACTACACCACTAACTAGTGTTGTTAACAAGAAGTTTAGTGAGAATAATTATAAATCTATGAATGCTATCATTTGTGGTCTATCTAAGGCTTAGTTCACAAAAGTGATCCATTATAAGTTTTTCAAGGAAATTTGGGTCAAATTATATACTATCTATGAAGGAGAATCTAAGGTAAAATTGGCTAAGTTACAGACCTACTAAAAGTAATTTGGAGGTCTCAAAATTAAGGAAGAAGATATTATGGCATCCTATCTTCTAAGGTTTGATGAGGTAATAATCATGATTAGAGTTCTTGGAGATGTGATTGATGAATCTACTATAGTATAAAAGGTACTGAGGAATCTTATACTCAAGTTTGATTCAAACGTTTTTGTTTAAGAAGAAAGTCATGATCTCACTCAAATCAAAATAGATAAATTTCATGGCATCTTTATTGCCTATGAGATGAGAGTTGATGAGGATAGACCTCCTAAGAAGTAAGAATCCTTCAAGTTGATCAAGGAGATAAAATTCAAGAAGAACAAGTCAAGTCTTAAATATTTTGATCTTAATAAATATTAACTTAAAGTCATGATTGTAATAAAATTAAATGTAGTATCAAGTAAGTATGAAGGAAAACTTCCTTTCACATATTTTTCATGTGGTAAATTTGGTCATTTTGTAGCTATATGTCTAGGTAGACACAATTTTGAACTCAAAGAAGATTATAAGTAATCTCATGAGGATGAACACAAGAAATCTAAGGGTCCTAACAAGTATAAAAAGTTCTTCAGTAAGAAAATTGGAAATAAGGAATCATACAAAGGAAGTAAGAGCCTTTACCATGAAGAATATAGTAATTCATATGCAAAAGAAGAAATAAACACATCTGATAGTGATGATTTTTTCCATGATGAGGACATGGAGACATTGGTCATGGATTTTAGCGATAATGAAGGTGAATGTTTTTTTAAGAAAAGATTTATTTGGCAGAGATAGCTTAGAGGAAGAAGATGATAAATTCATTGTTGAAGGTAAATATATAGATACTATGGAAGAAATGAAGTTACCATACATAAAAAATAGAAAACAAGATTCCTTGATCAAATAATATGAGGAGAAAATTAGAATTTTTGAAGGAAGGTTGAGTAATTAATTCAATGATCATGATGATATCACACAGAAACTTTAAACTTAGGTTTTTAGTCTTAATGAAAAAGTAAAGAATAATGATGAAGAGTGTATGATGTATCAATCAGAGATAGAGTCTTTATAGATGAAACTAAATAAAGTTATGAGCAATGATGCAACTGATGATTTAGATAATAAGGATGAAGTGATGAATTATATTTAAGATCTAAAGGTTGATAATAAAAAATAAGAAGATGATGTCACAAATCAAAGACTATAAATAGTATTTTACTGTGTTTCAATCCAGAATGAATGATGACACTAAGGAACATGGAGATATTTTCAAACATCTCAATAGTTAATTAAAAACTATGTTTACTAGCCTAAAAGATAAAAAAGATGAGTGCTTAAAGTATGTGATTTAAATTGAGTCTTAAAAGCTAAGTTAGACAAGACATATTGTAAGATGAAGTCAATTGTGAAGTATGAAAAAAGCTCAAATGATCTTGACAATATTCTCAGTAGTCAAAAGCATGCTAGTGATAGATCTAGTCTTGGTTACAAAGAAGAACATAATTATGTAGCTCAATACAAGATAAATTCTTTGAATATCAATCATCAGTCAAGGAATAAATGTATTGATAGAATGAAGAAAATTTAGATCAAACAACCAAATGTTATGAGGTATGTAAAATTCAATGATAATTGTTACTCTTGTAATCAAATTGGTCATAAGTCAAAAGATAATAAAATATCCTCAAAGAATGAATTTTCATGAAAAAATGAGTAAGATAATGGAAAGCATGAATAAAATCATCACTCAATATAGTCAACAGGTTCACAAGGAAATAATGACATCTTTTGATACAAGTGTCAAGCATTTGGTCATATTGCAAAGTTTTGTAATATCTTCAATAGAGAACCAAATGATCAAGTACATAATCATGAAAATTAAAGGAATCATATTATATCTCAATCACAAGGTATGCACAATATTAGAAACTTGATTTATTTCAAATTTCATGAGAGAGGTCACATAACAAGGTTCTGCAAGAATGACCAATATTTTACTTCAAAGATTATCTATCCTATAATGAAGAAAAGAAGTCATAGTGAATGGAGGCCTAAGTAGGTAAATGAAAACTATCTCGAAGTGGATTATTTACCTTGAAATAATAAGTAGTAAGTTAAAGTATCAAGGAACAAGCCTTATCTACCCAAATGGACAAGGAAATCAAATAGGATCCTAAGATAAAAGAAAATAATAAGGTTGAGAACTCATTCAAAATCAATCTAAAGATGAGGAAGGACTGAAATTCAACAACATGGAGATATGGGAGTCTCTTAAATTTTGGTATATTTAGTCACTTTATAACAAGTGGGTGTCTCTACCTATGCTTCTTAAGATACATATTTCATGAGTGGAGACAAGTGTGTGTGCTCTAGGTAATGATCAAAATGCCAATCAGTACAAAGTTATGTTCTTTTAAATTTTATAATATGCAAGATGTGTTTGTCTAAGGGGGAGATAACTTAGTTTTCTTGAGTGGCTTAGATAATATGTGCATGATGTAATGGGGAGAATATGTGAATATGCTTCAATATTTATAGAAGTTTGAAGATGACTCCTATAGTTATGAATTTAAGAAGATTGACATGATGACTTTATTAAACCAAGTCATGTATTTTGACAAGGTATTGAATCTTCATGAATGGGCAAAGAGAGCTTGTAAGTTTTGTAGGTAGAAAGGTCCAAAGATTAGGTAAGTCCAAGTTTAGATTGATGCATGTCAAAGGGGGATCAATTGATTAATATGCTTAAAAGTATGTAAGTATCCTATGAATCTTAAATATTATTTGAATGCATATAAGATGTTGTGGAATGTTTTTTGGTATGTTGAGGAAGATACCCTTTTTCATTAATGTCAAAGGGGAAGAAATTTCATATTGAAAAAGTTAAAATGAGTAAGAATTCATTTTGAGGGTGTATTTACATCAATGACAAAGGGGAAGATTATTGAGCATGTTTATTGATATCTTAGATTGTCATTAATGTCAAAGAGACCATATGGTTCTAATGCATGAATTAAAAATAATTTATATTTGATATCTTGGAGAGATATGACACATTTTTAGGTCTATAAGGACAAATAATAACTTGTATGGCATCCATATATGTCTTGGTAAAGCTATGGTGTGTCAATTAGTCATTTGGAAAGAGAAACATCCATCTACTAGATTAAGAAAAGCCATATTGACAATGCATGTCATGAAAATATGAATGAACCGTAAATTTTTTGCATTTAATGTAGCTACTCACAAAGTCAACTAAGGTCAAAGGTTTTCATGGAGATGTTGTCTATATTGTCAAGAAGGTACCCTAAAGATTTGGAATCTTGAAGTGTTTTCTAGATCGAGTTATAAACCTACATTGTTTCTCTTATAGACTGTGATGGGATAGAAACCATAAAGTTTAACTACGTTAAAGTCTGAGGTTAACTATTTAGTATATCTAATGGTGAGCATGCTCACCCTTTCGATTTTGATCCAATGGTGCATGTGAAGTCAAATTATCAAAGATTATTAATATTAAATATGCTAGTGACATGTGTCTCAATCTTTTTTATTTAATAGAAGTTCAATGGTATGTAGGTGTTCATGTAGATGGAGATCAATGGTGTGGGTCAAGTCAAATAATAAAATGTGTAAAATTCATGTAGAGATATAAAGTGACACAATTGCAGGAGCTCAAATTGAAGATCAATGCTAATTATTTCAAGGTAAAGACCAAGCTACTCCTAAGGAGATCAATGGTATGTATTTGTCCAAAGTTTATAAAGAGCATGAGATGAGGTTAAAGTTATCAATGTTTAGTGTTTGAACAATGTCTATTGGAATTTTAATATTCAAATTAATGAGGAAAACCAATATGTAGATTTTTAGCTATACATTTTGATCCAGGATGAATTTCTTGATGTAGTAAAAAGAATTATAAAGGTACTCAAGGTGCATCTGAAGAATATAGTTAGAAAGTATGAATTTTTGCATAATAATAGTTATGGAGCTTCAAAGTTTCCTATTTGTTCATTTATTATGCTACTATGTAGAAGACTACTATTTGAGAAAATTGTGTTTTATCAGAAAAATGTGTTTTTGTAAGAGAAATCACCTAAAGATGTCTTAGAGATCATATGAAGTGGAACCATGTATTTTAAAGTGATCTTGTGTTCTTGTTCTACTTGATGAAGTGATAAAAGGGTAATAGGTCTCCATGAGACCTATAAGGGCTATTAAGGCCTAATTAAAAGGTGTAGCTACTTAAGTGTGACCCATAGATGCTATGGCTAACCTATGAGGATGAATTTGTGCTATGTTTTAGCATGTTAGATGTCTTATGGGTTAAGGCAAGTATTATGGCTGACTTAGATGTTGCTATTCATGAAGATTCTATAAAAGGTGAAGACAAAGCTAATGGTTTCTAGACATGTATGTGAATGTGTTGGTAGAGTAGAAGTTAGATATGAAGGAAAGAGATAAGAAAAGGTGTAATTAGTGGATGGAATGAAGTATAAAGTAGATTGAGGATGAGTGAAGAAGCCTAAAGTGATCCAAAAGGGGTGTTTGGATACACTACTTATATGAATGAGTTTGAGTGTGTGTGTGATGAGTTGAAAGAGAGGTGTTATAAATTATTTTCTTCATCAAATTGAAATGCAATCAGAGTTCTAGTTTTGTTATTTTCATAAGGTGTTGTGTGGGTGCTCAACATCTAGAAAAAGTGGGTGCTTGTTCATACTTAGGTATGGGTGATCCCTATGAAGTGGGTGCTTCACTAAAAGGTCTCATGTTTATGATCATCTTATAGGACAAGTAGTCCATGTATTTTCATGCTTGAGAGTGGGTTTTATTCCATAAGATGGTTTCTCACATAGATATTATGTTATGTATGTCATCTTACATCATCTTTATTATTCATTATTATAAACATCTTGTATGTTTTATGAATCCTTGTGGCCATTGATTAAGATTTTAAAAGGATTACATTTGAAGTTTGAAATATCTTACATCATTGATTCACCTCCCTCTCAGTGACCGTACCTCCAAAAATTGGTATCAAAGAAGGACCTTCATTATAATTTAAACCACTTAAAGGTGATTCAAGGTACATTACAGTAAGTCAATAGATGTAGGGTTTATATACAAAGAAATCACCATTATTCAATGGGTAAAATTATGCTTTCTAGAGTACAAGGATGAGGACATACATCATATATCAATGGTTGAATATTTGTAAATATATCATGGATGGTTACACTACACCAACTACACCTCCAACTAGTGTTGTTGACAAGAAATTGAGTGAGAATAATTATAAAGTTATGAACTCTATCATTTGTGGTCTATCTAAGGCTGAGTTCACCAAAGTTATCCATTACAAGTCTTCCAAGAAAATTTATGTCAAATTACATACTATCTATGAAGGAGACTCTAAGGTAAAACTATCTAAGTTACAAACCTACAAAAATTAATTTGAAGGTCTGAACAAGAAGGAAGAAGATATTGTGTCATCCTATCTTCTAAGGGTTGATAAGGTAGTAAACATGATCAAAGGTCTTAGAGAGGTGATTGATGAAGCTACTATAGTACAGAAGGTATTGAGGATTCTTACACTCAAGTTTGATTCAAAGGTTTTTGTTGTAGAAGAAAATCATGATCTCACTCAGATGAATTACATGCCATCCATATTGCCTGCAAGATGAGAGTTGATGAGGACAAAACTCCTAAGAATGAAGCAGCCTTCAAGGTGATTAAGGAGATAAAATCCAAGAAGAACAAGTTAAGTCTTGAAGATTTTTATCTTAATGAAGATCAACTTGAAGCCATGATGGTAAAAAAATTGAATGTAGAATCAATAAAGTATGGAGTAAAACTTCCTTTCAAATGTTTTTCATGTGTTAAAGATGGTCATTTTGTAGTTGGATGTATAGGTTGAGACAAGTTTAAACTCAAAAAAGCTTATAAGGAATCTCATGAGGATGAACACAAGAAATCTGAGGTTCTTAACAAGTACATAAATATTTTCAATAAGAATTTTTTTAAAAAGGAATCAGACAAAGGTAGTAAGAGCCTTTACCATGAAGAATATAGTAACTCATGTATAGAAGAATAAGTAAACACAGATGACAATGATGATTATTTTTATAATGAGGACATGGAGATGTTATTCATAGATTTCAGTGATAATGAAGCTGAATGTTATTTAACAATTTATTTCTTTGGAAGAGATAGATTATAAGAATAAGATGGGAAAGTCATTCTTGAAGATAAATATCTAGATACTATGGATGAAACAAAGAATAGAAAACAAGATTTTTTTAATCAAATCCTATAAGGAGTAAATTGGAATTTTTTAAGGAAGGCTAAGTAATGAAGTCAAGAAGAATGATGATATTACACAACTTGAAACTTAGGTTTGTAATCTTAATGAAGAAGTAAATAATAAGGATGAAGAGTATATCATTTATCAATCAGAGATAGAGTCTTTGAAGATGAAACTAAATAAAGTTATGGGAAAAGATACAACTAATGATTTAGATAATAAGGATGAATTGATGAATGCACTTTAATATATAAATATTAAAATAAAAAAATAATAATAAGATGATGTCATAAATCAAGGTCTATGAAGAGTAATTTAGTGTGTTTGAATCAAGAATGAATGATGACACTAGGGAACATGAAGATACTATCAAGCATCTCAATAGTCAATTACAAACTATGTTTACCAACTTAGAATCCAAAGTAGATGAGTGATTAAGGCATGTGATTGAAATTAATTCATTAAAAGGTGAGTTAGATAAGACATATCTTAAGATGAAGTCATTTTTGAAGTATGAAAAGAGCTCAAATGATCCTGACAATATTTTGAGTAGCTACAAGCATGTTAGTGATAGATCTAGTCTTATATACAAAGAATAAAAAAATCATGTAACTCAAGATAAAATAAAGTCTTGGAAGATTAATCATTAGTCAAGGAATGAATGTATTTATAGAATGAAGACAAATTAGATCAGACAACCAAATGCTATGAGGTATGTAAAATTCAATGGTCATTATTACTCTTGCAATTAGTTTAGTCATAAGTCAAAAGATTTTAAAAGATTATCAAAGAATGAATTTGCATTAAATTATGAGAAATGAAATAGAAAACATGAATAACATTATCACTCATGATAGTTAATAGGTTCATAAGGAAATAAAGACATATTTTCTACAAGTGTTAAAGATTTAGTCATATTGCAAAGTTTTGTAATATATTGATCAAAGAACCAAATGATTAGGTACATAATCATGAAACTTCAAGGAATCATCTTATATCTCAATAAAAAGGTATGTATAATCTAATAAACCTCATTTGTTTCAAATGTCATGAGATAGGTCACATAGAAAGGTTCTACAAGAATGATTAGTATTTTACTTCAAAGATTATCAATCCTATCATGAATAAAATGAGTCAGTGAATGGAGGCCTAATCAGGTAAATGAAAAACAAGATCAGAGTGGATTATTTACCATGATAGAACAAGGAACAAGTTCAAGTATCAAAGATCAAGACTTATCTACCCAAATAGACAAGGAAATCATGTAGGATCTTGAGATAAAAGAAAAGAATAAGGTCGAGAACTCATTCAAAATCAATTTGAAGATGAGGAAGGACTGTAAGTCAAGTAACAACATGGAGATATGGGAGTCTCATGCATTTTGGTATATTTAGTCCCTTTATAAAAAGTGGGTGTCTTTGCTTATGCTTCTTAGGAGACATATTTAATGTGTGGAAGCAAGTGTGTGTGATCTAAGTAATGATCAAAATGTTAATCAGTACAAAGGTATGTTTTGGATTATGGAAAAAGAAGGTTTTGAAGGGGCCCCAAAACCCTAGTATAAGGAAGGAAAGAAAGAAAGATCATCCAAAACCATAGGCAAAGCCTAAAAAATTACAACAAGGAAGTAGCAAAAATAGGTTTTTAATGGACCTGAAACCACCAGAAAGACTACCGGTCAAAACCCAGATTTAACAGAGATTTGGTTACACCAAAGGCAAAGGATTACAAAAAGAAAACAAAGAACAGGACCGGTTTCATAACCAACAAGAGGAACCAAATTATTCATCCAGTTCCAATATCATTTTCATAGTTTCTTTTCCTTTCATAATAGTATCCTGGGTAGTGGTTGCCACCATCATGGCTCCTTTTTGTGTCACCTTCTTTCTTGAGCTTTGTCTCATCCTTTTGCTAGGTCCCTCCAAGGCTTTGGTCTCCTCATTGGCTCTTTTTCCAATATTGACAGCAGCAACACAAATATTGGACGTATCTTCCTCCATTTTCATTTTGTTGTCCTTAATAAGTTCCCAGAGGTTATTCTCATAGGCTTTGAGCTTGACTGGGATCTCTCTTATCTAATTTTCCATATTGTTAATTTTGTTCCATATAGCTTTCAAGGTATCTTCCATAGTTTCCACTTTCCTTTTGAGATCCATAATCTCCCTACACGTCCAAGAATCAAATTGGGAAGATGCCTCTGCTTTGAAATTAACCCAAGTCATTGGTGTGTGTGTTTCATCATTCTGTTTCTTCCCTCTCCATTCCTCAGAATTTTTATTGGGATTATTCCTGGCTTCTTCAAAGATATCCTCTCAACCCTCTTGTTCCCACTCTTTAATTCTAGTTTGAATTCCCATATCCATATCTTGATTATCATCCTGACCTATAGTTTCCTTTTCATTTTTTGAATCTGGGTCCTCAACAGGGCCATCTTGGACAAATTCATCCTCCAACACTTTTTGATTTTCCTCTGTATCTTCAGTTCTATTTGCAGTTTCCTCCTCTGTGTTGACATCATCTTTTTCATTCTTCTCAAGACATTCTTCATCCTCATTAGAGTTTATATCCCAAATTTCAGTTCCTTCTTCTTCCTCCAAGTTTTCCTCCTTGGGTTTTTCAATTCTCTCCCATTCCATATCTTCTTCTACATTCTGCTTTTTAGCACTAGGGAGCTTGATTTTGCCTTTCCCATTTACACTTTCACTCTTTCTATTCCCTGACTCCTTGTTTTTCCCCTATTTGGGGTGCTTTACCATTGCATTATTCTTGCAGTAGCCTTCGATTAGCAGAATAAGGCCTTCATGTAGGATAGGGTGCGTTTCCTTTTTCCTATGAGCATATAAACTTTGGACCAATGAGAAGCGAAGATAAAAGGGAAAATACAAACTTACCTTATGCTTGAAATGGTTAAGGAAGACAAAGTGGAATTTGTGCACTCGCTTACTTCTTCCATCCAGGATGAAGTACTCCCTTATGCAGCTTAAGGCATCCCTCCATATCCCTTTAATCTGATCCAATTCATAGAAATCCCCATTCTTAACCAGCTTCTATTCTTCCTCATCCATTTTGGGGAACTTACAAAAGGCCTCATTCGAAATGCTTGTCTGCTTGGATAATTTAAGTCCATCCGTAGGCAGCCCTGTAACCTCAGCTATAAAATCCTTTGTTAAGTTCACAGTGATACCATGCAGGGTGACCCTTTCATCAGTCCAATTTTTGAAAAAAGCCGTAGTGATATGCGGTTTTGACCCATGGAGTCTTTCCATATAGCTCACAACTTTTCTTTTCTGCATAATTCTCTAGACTTCTTGTTTCTCTTTCCATTCATCACAGCTCTTGGGTTCCCATTTTCGGGGTTCTCCCTTCCTTTCACGTGCCATTCTCATTTTATTTGAAACCCAGTTGCTATGGTCTTTACAATGATCCCACCTGCTGCCAAATTGATTGGAAAGTTGGCCTTGTTTGTGCTTATTCAGGATCCACTTCTCACTCTTGAGGGCCTTCCTCTTTAATGATTGTTGTCCTTTCCCCGCGCTGCCACTCCTCCTACTCATTATATTTCTATTACACTCCAATCTTTCCTTCCTTTGCATGGGTTGCATCATGAAGAATGAGTTCCCTCAAATCCACGTTCTTTTCTAATGTTTCATGCCACCTCATTGTTTGACCTGCCTGGACTACACAATTAGCTAGCCAATCTACAACACCATTGGCTTCACGAAAGGTGTTGGTTATAATCACTTCTTCAAATTTTTTTATTAATGTTTTCATCTCCATTACCTTATCCTCTATGGTCCAAGACACAGTATTTATATTGTTAAGAATATTTATAATATTCAATGAGTCCCCTTCAAGCCACAATTTGGGATATCCTGAGTCCACAGCTATTTTGAGAGTCTGAAGTGCAGTTGTAGCTTCGGCAATGTGGTAATTCAATTTACCAATGGGGATTGCAATAGCATCAATTACCTTTCCCATATGGTTTTTCAAAACTCCACCACAAGCTACATGCCTTCGGTTCCCTTTGGAAGCACCATCAAAGTTTCCTTTAATCCATCCTTGAGGGGGAACATTCCAAGTAACTCTTGATCTAGGATTATCAGGTTTACCAATATGATTATCTGTCCTTAAGGGATTATCCACTTGGAAAGTTGAGCTTGGATTCTTTTGTGATAAAAAATTCTCCTTTAAAGCTCTAATGATATTCTGTCCTACCACCCATCTGGGAAGTTCTTTATTTCTAAAGATTCGATTATTTCTTTCCTTCCATATTCCCCACCAAATATGGGGAAGAGTAAGTTTCCATAAAAAAAGAACTTCAGGATTCTTTGAGGGGCAGTACTAGCTTTTGAGAGATAATTCCACATTTTTGTGGTGAATCCATGTAATACCCCACAAATTGAGAATCTCCTTCCAAACTAGCTGAGTGAAGGAACAATTCATGAACAGATGATCTCTGTCTTCAAGGTCTTTTTTACAAAGAATACACCTGTTTACAATATTAATTCCGTGTTTCTGTAAATTATCCGAAGTCAATATTTTATTTTGGAGGAGGGTCCAGAAAAAGAATTTGATTTTAGGGATGAGCCCCTTAATCCAGGCTCTCGTCCATAACAGTTTTCTACCATTTCCCTTAGAGGTGAAAATGGAAGAAACTTTAAACTGTCCACTTGGGTCATTGTGCCAAACAATTTTATCTTCATGGTTAGAATATAGAGATATAACATTTAGGGATAATTGAATATCCTTGAGATCTTGATCATAGTCAGTGAGGTTTACCCAAGAGTTGTTCTACCAGTATTGGTTAACCATTATTCCCACTCTTTGATTGCATCTATCTATAACATCTTTATCTTGGATTTCTTCCTGTAATGGTTTTCCTCTTAACCAAATATCTTCCCAGAACTTCACCTTTTTACCATTGCCAACTTTCCATGAGATTCCTTCTTCTAAAACATGTTTTATTCCCTGGACTGCCCCCCATATGGCAGAAGGATGAGAAATGTCTGGTGTAGTAAAGAATTCATGGAGTGACTTTGCCTTGAATAAGTACTTATACTTCCATATTTTACTCCATTCTTTATTTTCCTGATAAACCCTCCACCCCTGTTTAGCTAAGAGGGCTGTGTTCATACTTCTAATTTTCCTTATACCAAGGCCACCATCCCTGACAGGTTTACAAATGTTATCCCATGCTATAAGAGGCATTCTCCTTTTCTCCTCAGTACCTGACCAAAGAAAGTTTCTCTGGATTTTTTCTATAGCTTTAGCAAATTTAGTGGGGATTTTGAAAAGACTCAAAGCGTACATAGGTATGCTTTGAAGACTTGCTTTGAGGAGTGTGAGCTTTCCACCTTGGCTTAGAAGACTGCCTTTCTATCCTACCAATTTCTTACTAAATTTGTTAATAAGTCCTTCCCAAAAAGCTTCAGGAGCTTTCGACCCTAAAGGGAGACCAAGGTAATAGGAGGGAAAAGAACCTATGGAGCATTCTAGGATTCTTGCTATTTTGTTCTATCTATAATTTGGGGTATTAGTAAAGAATACTATGCTTTTGTTCTAGTTAATTAGCTGTCCAGAGGTAGAGGAATACAAATTTATAGCTTCCTTTAGAATTCTAGCTTCTGTGACTTCAAACTGTCCCATGAAAATAGTATCATCCACAAATTGACCATGGGAGCATATTAAAGGATGTGAAGAGGGTTTCAGGCCTTTAAATAATCCTCTACGAACTAAGTCCCCTAGGTATCACCCCATACTATTAGCCATGATAATAAACAAAATAGGGGAGATAGGATCCCCCTGTCTTAATCCCTTAGACGGTTTGAAAAAATGAGATGAACTCCCATTTACCAACACAGCTATAGAAGTTGTAGATATCAGCTATTTGATAATATCAACCACTCTTTGTTCAAATCCAAAGGTAATAAGGCTATTTTAAAGGAATAGCTAATCCACCCTGTCATATGCTTTAGCTATATCCACTTTCATTAGGAACCCCTCTGTGTTTGAGTTGAACAGTGAGTGAATATTCTCATGTGCCGTTATAACAGAGTTGAGGATTTGTCTGCTTGGAATAAATCCATTTTGCTGATTAGCTATTAACGAAGGGATCACTTGAATTAGTTTGGTCGTAAGAACTTTGGAAATTATCTTATAGAAGGAGTTGCACAAGCTAATCAGTCTAAACTGATCAGGGCATTTAGCTCCAGCCTTCTTTGGAATAAGGCACAGAAAAGTGGCATTAACTTCCTTCAGCATCTGTTTAGCTCCAAAAAACTCCTTCACCGCATTGCTTACATCCTTACCTATAAGTTTCCAGAGCTTTTGAAAAAAAAATGGGGAAACCATCTAGTCCAAGTGCTTTTTCTCCTCCTAAAGATCTAACAGCTTTGAAGATTTCCTCCTCCTTAGGAATAGAACATAACATATTATTCTACTCCTTCGAGATCAATGAAGGAATCACTCGTAGGATATCAGCCTGGCTCTTCAAGTTGATGTTTCTATCGGCCTTCATCAGGGAAGAGAAAAATGAGATCATTTCCTCCTTTATTTCCTTTTCCTCTGTTATCTTCAATTTGATAATATAAAAGATGTGTTTGGTTGAGGGGGAGCTAAATTAGTTAGCTTGAGTGGATTGAAGAAGATGTGAATGATGTAAGGGGGAGCATATGTGAATATGCTTCAATATTTATAAAAGTTTGAAGATTAATAATACAATTTTGAATTTAAGAATATTCACATTATGACTTGATCAAACCAAGTCATGCATTTTGACAAGGTATTGAATCTTCATGCATGGGTAAATAGAGCTTGAGAGTTATATAGGTAGATACATCCAAGGATCAAAAAAGTCCAAATTTAGATTGGTGCATGCCAAAGGGGGAGTAATTGATTTATATGCTTGAAAGTCTCTAAGTATCCTAAGTATCTTAAATAGTATTTAAATGCATACATAATGTTGAGGAATGTTTGTTGGCATGTTGAGGAAGAGACCCTTTGTCATTAATGTCAAAGGGGGAGAAAGATTAAAATTAAGAAGTAAAAATGAGTAAGAAGTCATTATAAGGGTGTTTTTACATCAATGGTAAAGGGGGATATTGTTGAGAATGGTCATTGATGTCTTAGGTTGGCATTGATGTCAAAGAGATCATATGGTTCTAATGTATGAATGATAAAGAAGTTGTGTTTGATAGTTTGGATAGATATGGCATATTTGCAAGTCTGTAAGGACAAAGAAGAAGTTATGAGGCATCCATAAATGTCTTGGTGAAGCTATGGTGTGTCACTTGATCATTTGGAAAGAAAAACATGCATCTTTTAGATTAATAGAAGCTAGACCATCACTGCACATCATGCAATATATGAATGAACCAACAAGTTTGTGCATTTAATGTAGGTACTAAAAAATTCAAATAAGGTTAAAGGTTTTCATGTATATGTTGTTTATAATGTCAAGAAGGTACCCTAAGGATTTGGACTCTTGAAGTGTTTTCTTGCTCAATTTATAAACCTTCAAATTTGATGTTGTAGACTATGATGAGAAAGAGAGGTCAAGTGTATCTATGTTGAATTATAAGGTCAACTAGTCATTAGATCTAATGATGAGCATTCATCATCTAGATTATGATCCAATGGTGCACATGAAGTTAAATTATCAAAGGTTCCTAAGATTAAATATGTTAGTGACATGTGTCTCAATAGAATATCAATGGTACACTGGTGTTTATGCAAATGCAGATTGATGATGCATTTCATGTCAAATAGTCAAATGTGTAGAAGACATGCAGATCTACCAATTGACACAATCATGGGAGCTTAGATCAAAGATCAATGGTGAGTATTGCAAGGTAAATACTATACTAATCCTAAGGAGATTGATGTGTGTATTTATCCAAATTTTCCATTGAGCATGAGATGAGGTTAAAATTATGGATTTTTAGTGTTTGAATAATGACCATTGGAATTTTAATATTCAAATTAATGAGGGAAAACTAGTATGTAGTTTTTGAGCTATATATTTTGATCCAAGATGAATTTGTTAATGTAGTAAAAATCAAATTTGTAAAGGAATTCAAGGCACATCTAGAGAATTTAGTTATAATGTTTGAATGTTTGTACAGTCAAAGTTATGGAGCTTTAAATTTGAATATTTATTTGTTCATGGTGCTAATCTATAAAAGACTAATATTTGAGTAAATTATGATTTAGTAGAAGAGTGTTTTATTGGGATAAATCATCTAAAAAATGTCTTAAAGATCATATTGAGTGGACCCATGTATTTGAAAGTGATGTTGTGTTCTTGTTTTGATCAATGAAGTGTAAATAGGGTAATAGGTCTCCATGAGACCTAGAATGGATACTAAGGCCTAATTGAAAGGTGTATGTACTTAAATGTGACCCATAAATGATATAGCTGACCTATTAGGATGAATTTGAGCTATGTGTTAACATGTTATATGTCTTAAGGATTAAGGTAAGTATTATGGTTTACCTAGATTTTCATATTCATGAAGACTCTATAAAAGGTGAAGACTAAGGTAATGGTTTCTAGACATGCATGTGAATGTGTTGAGAGAGTAGAAGATAAAGAAGGAAAGAGATTAGAATAAGTTTTCTCATTGTATGGATTGAAGTATAGAGCATATTAAGGATGAGCAAAAAATCTTATAGTCATCGAAAAGGGGTATTTGTATGAATTACTTATATGAGCAAGTTTGAGTGTGTGTAATGAGTTGAAATAAAGGTGTTATATATTGTTTCTCCATCATATTGAAAGGAAATTAGTTATGGATTTGATGTTTTCATAAGGTGTTGTGTGAGTGCCTATTCATACTTAGTGGAGGGTGTTCCTTGTGAAGTGGGTAATTCACTATAAGGTATCATGTTTATAATCATCTTATAAGATAATTAGTCCATGTGTTTGAAGGATTGAGAGTGGGTTTTATTGCCCAGGAAGGTTTCCCATGTAGATCTTGTGTTATGTATGTGATCTTGCATCATCTTTATTATTCATTATTTTAAACATATTGTATGCTTTATGAATGTTGTGGTCATTGATTAAGAGTTAGAAATGATCAAATTTAAAGTTTGAAATATCTTGCATCACTAATTCACCCCCCTCCTTAATGATTGTACCTCCAACAATAATGGCCTCATATGGAAATCCAAATGTAAGAGGTTGATTATCTTGAAGAGGAGCTTCAATTAGCTAATATGTGAGTAGTTACCCCTTAATGTATTTTTGATGACATATTCATTTTCAAAATTGCTCAATAACATGATCCATTTTACCATATGGCCCTATAGAGCTGATTTAGAAAGTAGATACTTGAGTGGATCTACTTTGGTGATAACAATGGTATTTTTGTTCAGCATATAATGACATAACTTTTGGGATATGACCTTTATTTCTAAATAGAATTTTTAAATCAACATATAGTTATGTTCATATGTAACCAATGTTTGGCTTAGATAATACATGACATGCTCCTTTCCTTATTCATTATGCTATGCCAAAAATGCCCTCAGGCCATTCTTTGTTGTTAATAGGTAAAGAAGTAATGGCTTATTTGGCATTTGTAGAAACAAAAAAAGTGGGTTATGAAGATAGTATTTAAGTTGACAAAATTGCTTTTTAAACACTTCATTCTAGGATAATGTATTACCTTTATTCATAAATTCCATAAATAGATGGAATTTATCAAATAATTATGAGATGAAAGCATCTGACAAATTGAATCTTGACCTATAAACTATGGAGCTATTTTAGGTTAGATGGTGGTGGCACTTCTCTTATGGTATGAGCTTTAGCTAGGTTGAATTTAATGCCCCTATGAGAGATAATGAAACCTAATAGTTTGTCTAAAGTAACACTATATACACATTTATTTAGATTAACCCCAACTTTGTAGGTGTGAATTCTCTCAAAGATTATTTATAATATGGTTGGTTGATTGACATGGGTCTTTGATTTACCCAAGATATCATTAACGTAGTCCTCAATAATGTCATGCATCATGTCATAAAAAATCACTGTCATATCTATTTGGTAAGTGACCCTAACATTATTAAGTCAAAATGACATCATCTGATAAAAAATGTTCCCTACAAGGTAGTGAATGATATCTTGTGTTACTCTTCTAATGATATCATAATCTGATTATAACATGAAAAGCCATCCATTAGAGAGATCATTTCGTATCTAGCCATTGAGTTGACTATCATGTCAATATTAGTTAAAGGGAAGTCATCTTTCATGTAGGCTTTATTGACATCTATGAAATCAATGTAAATCCTAATACCTTCTAGTTTCTTGCTTACTGGCATAATGTTTGAAATCTACTATGAGTAGTTGATCATCCTAATGAATTTCACACTAGAGAATTTTTCTAAATCTTTCTTTACTAACACAATAATACAAGGATGCATCTTGTGTAACTTTTATTTAATATTCTTGGCATCAAGATATATAACAAGATGGTGTACAACTAAGGCAAGGTCCCAACCTAACATGTCTAAATAGGCCCATGTAAATATGTTAATAAATTCCCTTAAAGGGATGTAAAAGCTTCACATTCATCCTTAGTGAGGGATACACCTAGCTTAATCGACTTCAGGTCTTCTCGAGTCTCAATATTCACCTATGAAGTATCCTCCACAAGAAGTGTAGAACCATCATCTAGAATAAGTGTCAAAGAGTTGAAATAATTGGAAATGGTAAAGTCATCTATATGGATTGGCTTGTCTAATTCTCCTAAACATGATGAATTATAATCTCCTCATGTTAGCATTGACCATGTTACAAATACCTCAAGGCATTCTTGAACAATCTATGCAAAAACACACCACTCTTTAATACTAATATTTAATCCATAAATACACTATGGTTTATAGATCTCATATGCTTCATAGGAAAAGGGGTGATAATCACCATCTAATGGCATCAGAAACTAGTTTCCACCAAGAGACATGTCTTTATATTTACTTTTTCCCTAGTCATAAAGTGCCCCAAAGAAGTTTTCACTTTTAGACCTCAATGCTTTATTTTATTTTTGTTTCTAGATAGGGAAGTTCACCCAATCTCCAAAGTAGGAAACATGATCCCATCTAATAAAAAATCCTTGCTTGTGGTATATAAGAGGTATGTGACTCCTGAATCCTAGGAAGTCATGTATGGACTCATTCTATTAAAACTTATCTAATGGAATTATTGACTCTTTTTGGTCCTAGTATATCAATTATGGATGGTAAAGGGATAAATTTGAAGGTTAAAAGTCAAGTATAATAATGTAAATGACATGGGTGTTAAACAAATTTATAGTATTAAGGTCATTATAGATGATATAGTCACACCTTGTATTGTTTTTGGTATCATAGTCACTAGTCATTAGTGTTAGAACATGAATAAAGGTATGCGGGGTCACCCCCAAGTAGTTTAAATTATATATCATGGGTTCCCTTGTACTTGGTCATTGAGACAAGTTCAATCATTCCTTGTTGATTTAGCCTAAGGGCTCTACCTTCATAAGCGAGGTGATCAATAATATATTTAGAAATATGATATTTTTTTCTATGGTAAAAATTGATTAACTAATAAGTTTAGAACCATGAATCATCTTTTACTAAAGGGTCCAATTCTAGAATAGAGGATAGTTTTAAAATAATGGGATTGTTCATCTAAGATTTTCCTTTGGTTTCCCACTCTATATAAGTAGCCTTGGCCTTAGGTCTCTCATAAGCATTAGGATTTATGAGAATTTTAAATATGACATGCTTTACGGGTACTATATTATCCAAGAACTTTGTTAATTATATAGAAATGGTTAGAAATTTTTGGGGGAGTTATGGCTGAGGTAGAGGCTAAGATGTTTAGGTCAACATAATTAGGTTTTATCAATGATTTTCATGGATTCTTTCTTTTCATATTTTTATCCATCTAACTTAGGTATAAGATTCATGCCAAACTTATAGTTGTAGCTTTTATACTTGGCCTCAAGGCATTTATAATACTGATATGGCTGAAGATCAATAGGTATTGTTACTTCCATTCTTGAATGTGGATATTTTATACATTGATGTAATGTAAAAGGTATATCTCTAATTTCATGGATCTAATGTCAACCCAATAATAGATTGTAATATAGTTCAAGTCTAAAACATGGCACAAAGTCAAATGGGTCAATGGCCCAATGACCACTAATAAGTTAATAGTACCTTAAGATTCTTATTCTTCATTATCATATGCCTTGATAATGATGGTATCTAGTTGTAAGTTGACTATTTTATATAAAATATGTTTGACCAACTTTTCTCTACAATAACACATTTAACTCTATGGTTATTTATATAAAGTTCAATGTATAATAGGTTATTATGCTGAGGGCCCAAAGAAGACATATCACTTTGGTCAAAGGTGAGATGTTGGCCATGGGCCAAGTGTCCTAACATGGATTGGAATTTGTTTGGAGTGATATCATTTGGCATAAGGGATTGTTTCAAATATTCATTTAGAATGTCTTTATGGATGGTAGACGTACACAACAAATCCATTATGAATATGTGTGAAGGTGTCTTCTTCAGTTATTTCATAATATCATAGGTCTTTCCATCACTTGTTTCAATTGTTTTATTTTGGATAGACATAAAAGGTTGATCTAGTTTACTTATAGTAAACTAGTTACAATCTTTTGATAGTGACCCCTTCTTATTGAGTTGTTATTATGCAATATCAATCTAGAACTTAACTTTGGTAGTCAGTTGGGTAGGTAATGAGGATTGGAATAATGATTCTTGGGTGGTATGGTGCCTGATTATCACTAGAATAGGGAGGTTGGTAAGTATCATTTGGAAAATAGACATTATTAGGTGAAGGTTTAGGTTTATTTATAGTTGGTCTAGGGTTGATAGTGATGGTGGTAACATAACCTACTAAAATGTGTCTTACAATATTATTATAGGTATATAAAATGGCATGATAACATCCTCAGTTAATTTGATCATTTTCCCCTTGGTTCTAACCATTTTACTATTATTGTTGTCGCTGACATTAATGTATTTGATTTTATGGTGGATTTCTCTACCACTATTATCACTATTATTGAAATTGATACTAGTTTTTATTATTATTATATTAGGGAAATGGATTTTGATAGATACCCAATTTATGATTATTTATAAGAGCATGCGTGTCTCTTTATATGTCTCCATTTTCTATAATTTTCTCAATCATATGTTTAAGTTGGATACACCATATTATGGAATGTCCTCTAACATGATGGTACTCACAAAATTCATGTTCCTTGTACCAATCAAGAAAAGGAATCCCATCAAGAAATGACTTTGGTATCAAATAACTAATCATATATATTTGAAGCAATATTTGAAACATAATTTAAATAGGATCACCAAGCTCAATAAATTATCGAGTGATGGGTGGTCTTCTCTTTGGAGGAGGGGCTTGCAATTGTATTTTATTTTTTAGTGGTTGGTTTTTTGGACATCCTAGTTGAATGTTTGGAGGAGGTGGTTGTTGAGTGGGTGGGGGTAAATAGATAGTCAATATTTGAATCATCTAAACATGGCATGATTTAGTAACCCCATTGCCAACACCATTTATATTATAATTGTAGGGTTTATACCTCTAATTATTATTCTCTTGAGGTGGTGTTAAATCTGGTATTTGAATTAGGTTTGGTTCTAGCCTTGATTCTAGTTTTGGCTTTGATTAGGAGATGATAACTTGATTTGCCTTTGTTGACAATGGATTTCTAAATTTATATTCCTTTCACTATAACCTCTTCCAATGTATGATCACATTGCAGCTCAAGATGGTAGGATATCTTATTATGTGAGATCTTAGTAAATATTTTGACCAACTATTTCGCTAGTATATTCTAAGTAAAATAAATTTTTAGGGCTCTCCAACATTGCAAGTATGTAATGAAGCTTTCACTAGTCTTCTATTTAACTTGGACTAAATCCATAAAAATAATCTCATGCTTGATATTATACTAAAAGTGTCATACAAAATTATCTAAGAGATTATCAAAGTTAGGTATAGAGTTTTTTGGTAATTTAAACAACCAGTCCAAGGCTTGTCTAAATAGACTCCTTAGAAATAGTAAACTAAATTATATGTCACTATATGCCACTGGTTAGTAGGTAATAAAGAATTCCTTAAAATGCTTTCCAGGGTCACCTTTTCCTTTATATTTGTTAGATTTAGGTGGTTCATAACCTAGAAGAAATGGTATTTATATATACTCCATGCTGAATGGGTAAGAAAATATCTTATCCAATTTGAATTTTTTCATTTTTTTCCAACTTATATATTTTGAATTACATATTTCATCTATTGAAACTCTTGGGCAAGGAAATTAGAAGGAATAGCTTGTTTCTATTTTGGATACACATTTAAAGTTGGATTACTTTTACTAGAATAGGTATATTATGGAATGTTGGTTGAGTTCAATAGATAACTAGGTATGCATATCCATGCATTAAGATTATATTATGGCTACAAAATAAACTATTTTTGAAGCACATTCTAGTTTAGGTTTGTTAGGTGTGGACCTTAATTGTCTTCCAAGATCAGAGGTTAAAATTTTGTTGTTATTTTAGCCAAGTTTTAGATCCCATTATTTATATCCCTGATGGTGTGAGGGGTTCCCCCTGGTGTGAGGCTTGATGGTTGTGGAACCTAGTTGGGGTTTGGGGGAAATGCACCTGAAGTAAAAAATTTATTATGTTTACCTTATAAATTTGTAATTTCTTAGTCAATCTAGGCCATTGATTAAATGTTTCTAGATCTGACAATAGAGGTTATGTTTAGGTGTTTTTCACCATAAAATGTATTTTTAGATCATTGAGATGAAAGATGAAACAAATTACACATAGAGAGGAGGAGGAAAGAGGTAGAGAGGTGTAATGGGTTTTTTTACAAGATTTGTTTCTCCTTTATATTACTGGAAATGATATACTAGACAAGTTTGGTGGATGTAGCCCATCTTAGGTGAACCACGTTAAATCTGTTATCTTCTATTTTGTGCATGTTTATAATTATTTTTTATATGTTTTATTTATTCATTTCATAGTTTATCTTGTATCTGATTTGGGGATAAATCTATGTTCTATTTTATCCTAACAAGGTTGGATACATAACACTAGTTAGTGAAATCTGGCTATGGTAATGGAACTTTTTACCTACTTGTTAAACCTTATTATATTTAGGGAACATGTTAATGACTAGATCCCTACTATTGGTAGTGTTTATAGTTGGATCCTTGTTGCACATATGTTACCTATTAGGTGAAGGGTAATTGTTGATTAACACTTAGTACCTATTGTGCATGAGAAGATCTAACTTGTTGTTGAAGGGACACTTGTTGGAGGTTTTGAAACTATTATTTTGTCAAGTGTTGGGTGTCTGGAATTTGTTGTGGGTTTGGTATTTATTTTTGTTGACTAAATATATCTTTATGACCAATAAAAATACATTGTTGGTTAGGCAATGTCTATAATTGACAAGGTGTATTGGTTTGTACTTATTATGGTAGATCATTCACTATCACTTGTTGAGGTGGCATAGTGTTCTACACTTATTGTGGTGGTAATTTGTTGTAGTATTAGCTTGTTTTGCCCTATTTCACATTTGAGGAAGTAGTTGGTTATGGAGTGGAGATTACTTGCTAATTTTGGTAAATAGGTATACATATTACCTATTATCTCAATCCACTCATGGCATTATTCTAAGGAACCTACTGCGTATTTCTTGGGAGTAAACTAGAACCAATTTGGTTTAAATTGGAATGCACTTGTGTGCTTTCCACAATATTTTGAGTAAGGTCTTCTATTTGAGCATCAATATCTTATATCAAACTATAGACATTATACATATCACCAACCATCATGCTTTGATTAAAGTGGTCTAAATTTTAGCTTACATATCCTTAAGAACCTATTTGTTTATGCATTGATGGATTTATCTCAATAATCAATGTGATATAAATAGCCCTTGTGTTAAGATTATGAGCTAGTTTGAGATATTTTTGGTACACTTATCATACATGTTCCATTTGTTCATCCATAATACCTTTCAATTTTGTAAGCATTTTTAGTTTTGATGTATAATTTTGACTAGAGCTTGACTATAATTAGTTGATACCTATTAAAATGGTTGAATTTGAGGTGCATTACTAGGATTTATAATCAAACTCTTATACTTTCATGTGGGAATTCTAGTAGAAACATGGCTCCTACTTCAATAGATTTAACAAGAACTTTGTCTTTATAATCTAATAAATGATGTTTAAAAAAGTATGGATCATAGCTTATTTTTATTGTCATCATAACATAGTAGGGCCCTTATTATTGGTTTTTTTTAAATGTTAGGTATTATTTGAGCAATGCAATCTATCATTTGATCTAGTTCTTGGTCAAGATAAGGAGGCATAATTACCAAATACTACACTAAAGGGTCATGCCTTTATTTAATGTATGTGATGTTACAAGATGGAAAAGGATCCATCTCATAAGCTACATCATCATACAACTCTTGAATAAAAGGGTCATTGGTCACAATGTTCTCATAATCTGGATTATACACGGTTCTTTTGCATGTGTAACAAGGCATGTTTAGATCTATAGATAGGTCACACCAAAAATAAAGGGTCCAAATGTAAAAAATAACCAAGGTATAAAAACAAAGGACCTTTGGCTCTATAAAAGAAGAAAAAAGGGATAAACAACTAAATTAGGTAAAGGTAGAACAAAACAAATACAAGACTGGTCTAACAAAATGATATTGATTTGCCCAAACATGGTTATAATTAGTGGTAAATGTAACACAAAGGATTGAAACTTGTCTACGGATAAAGTACTAATTTTCCCAAAGGTAGTTGTAATCAGTGAAAAAATTATCTAGACAAAGTATAAAAATTATGAACTAGGATCAAAGGATAGCAATAGTTTTCCCAAAGGTGGTTATAATCATTCTAATGTAAAAAAAAATGATAAACTCAAAAAGGAAATCAAACTAAACTAAGGTAATTGGCTCTGACAACACTTGGTAATTGACCCACTAAGACTCAATATTTGACTCATGAGAGACTATTTAAACAATGGAATCAAGATGCTCCAAAATTGACACAACTAACTTCAAACAAAGTATGTGGAAATAACTTGGCTCAAAATGGCACTCTAAACAAGGAACAAAATAAATAACAATTGCTAGGTCTAGGCAAGGGGTTTTTAGATCAAATGGGAAATAAAACCATGTAATGCAATCCAAAAAAAAAAGTTAGATTACCTAAGACCAATTAGATGAGGCTTTGGTGTAAACATGATTATTTTAAAAAATTTACTTTAAAATGTCAAATTTGAAATTTAATGCAAAAAAACTCAAATGTTGTAAGGAAAAAAGACTAGACCAAAATGGGAAATGTAACCGTGCAATTGAAATAAGATAGGTACAATAATGAGTTATAACATGGTTTCAAATATGATGAGAGTTTTGGAATGATTTAAGTAGCATAACAACACTCTTTCAAACAAATGTCATGTTAAATGGTTTTGGACTAGAATATCTAAGGCAAATGTTTTGGGATGACATAGGTAGTGTAATAATGCCCCATTTAAACCAGTAACACAAAAATGGATCAAATAAAACATAAGTATCACTAATGGATCATCCTATATCTATAACTAACATGGGTGTGTGTATCTTATGCTAAATTTTTCACCAATATACCAATGTTTGTGAGGAATTAAGTGTTCATCAAAAAATTAAAGTAAAAGTGTAGGTAGATTTTTTATGCCCCCTTATGTATCCTAAGCATTAATAAATGGTATGAAATTAGAGTGAGGAGGAGTCAAAATTTGGCAAGAAATTTTCTGATAAGTGGGGTTTTGACTAAAATCTATAAATTTTGAGCATACTAAATGGTCCCAAGTCTAGCTAACACAAGGGTGAAATCATGACAATTGAGTACAAGTTACCTATATTGTTATACAATGGTCTATTCCTTTACATTAAAAAATCATCTATGTATTTCTTAGTAAATTTTGATGTATGGTTACCACATGGCCTAGGTACTTGTTGGGATGGTTAGACTAATTGCTCACCACTATCCCATCTAATAGTTTGCCCAATTTATATACCCCACCATAGAGTGGGTTAGTACAATGTTGGGAGATGAAAGCCAGGGTCAATTCACCCCTTTATAACCTATAAGGGAGAATAAATATCTCACCCACAAGCCAAATTCAAGAAAAAAAATTTGGAAACACTTTAGAGGTCATTTATGGGTCACCCAAGTCACTCAAAGCTTGGAGAAAGTATACATGACATTATCTTTTTCATAAATTTTTAAAAAAATGGAAATAAACTAAGTGATTTTGGTTAGTTTATTTCCCTAAAGGTGATGGGGAGATCATACACATAATATTTTCCAAATTTCCATAAATAAAGAAACTAGTGTAACGAACTTTAAAACTTATCTAATAATGAAAAATAAACACAAAGTGAAAAAATTCTTAAGATTTTTTACTAAAATGTGTGTTCTTTTTAATATAAAAAAATTGAAGTGTGATTGAAATTTTGGCTCCTTGGACTTGTTTTTACTTGTAAAAAACCTTGAAAGTAACTAAAAGACAAGTTTAATTAAGTGGATTTTAAGTACCAAATAAAATGTATGTGAGTTTTTAATTATGCTTAAAATTCTCTCTCTCCACCTTATATCTTGTAAAATTTTAGCAAGTTTTCCTCAATAAAATCAAAAAAGTAAGTGAGTAAATAACAATTGATTTTGAGCACTCGGGTTTTGAAAAAACATAGAACGAAGCCACCATTTAATAGGTCAAAGCCATTGATTTCCTACAAACACAAACACAAAGAAAAAATTTAGTAAAGGAATTGTTTAACAGGGTAAAGCCATCAATTATGTTATATGAATCTACAAAAATAATTATTAAAATACCAAGACAAAGAGTGATTCACCTTGTAAAATTATCGTTCAATAGGAGCAAAGCCACCGATTCCATGAAGTTACCATTTGGCAAGGCAAAGCTACCATTTTAAATCTATTATTTCTACAAAACTAAGGATCTTAAATAGACATGGAAATGGTGAAGTGTCCATTAAACAAGGTGAAGGTACAATTTAATAAAAAATTTAATGACATATATTTGAAGGCTAAAACTCTAAAATGGAATAATTAAATGCATTGTTTAGTAAAACTAAGGTGAAAATATCATTCTCCTTAGCCATACGAGATTCTTGGTTCCACCAGGCATACCATTATGTATATTAGGTGTTTAAAGAGTAAATAATATGTAGATTAGTCCCTTGATATTCCAAATGACAAAAATCAAGCATAACAATACACTAGGACTAAACACTCTTGATTAAGAACTAGGGAGAGCATAACATAATAATAAACATCATAAAATAGAGATAAATACAATACAAATTTCTACCTCCTTTGGTGAATTTGATACTTAATTTTTGACATAAGCATGTTCATGTTTTTCCTATGATTATTTGAGTCTTCTAGAAATGCTCTTCCATGGTGGTAACATATCTCCAATAGTCACTTGTGGATTGGTGTGAATATTGACATAAATTGGGCATTATAAAACTAATCTCAAATATTTCAAGAAGGTAATCCAGAAGAATAACTTTACACATAAAATCTTGTTGGCATATATTGTGGGAACTTTTATTTATAGCCAAAATAACTAACTCTAATCTTAGGGAGGTTAGGCTATATTCTAACATTGGTTGAGTTTAAATTAACCTAGGTTAACTTAGTTTAACCTTGGGTTGGGTTAAAGTACTCATGAAATATTGACACCTTAGTTTTAGATATTTGTGAAGCATGACAAATTACTTTATATATTTGTGATATGTGACTCATATTTTTTCAATATCGAAGAGATAATAAATCACTTTATTAGCTCATTTGACCTTTGACTTCATATTTGGATAAAATTTACTTCATTAGTAAATTAAATTCATTAATTTTATATGCAATTTTTATTTAGGCAAGTTAATTAGCATTTACAATGTAATTAGTCTTGATTAATGATTTTTGGATTTTGGAAATTATTTTAAATGTTTTAAAGTAATATCTAGACAAGCTAAGAGTTTTAAATTAGTAGGTCATAATTTGACTAGGGTTAGAACTAAACTAGGTTAGTGATGCATATAGCGTAATACACAAAATAAGTTAGCCTCATCATGTTTCTGCACAAATAAATCCATTGAATATATGAAATTAGGCAAATAAGGTGATTTTTAGGATTACATGTGTCATTTACTTATAAATTGAACTAAACCCTAGTTTAGGCATGAAAGTGGCTAAAACTAAGAAACTACAAAAGGAGGGGTAAACATTATTCATTTTCACCCCACCTATTTTAAAAATTGATCTTTGGATTGTCATTGACATGATGGAGAGATATGGATATAGATCACATTCCTCACCATTACCACTGAGGAGAGAGAGACTTTAGGAGTTTTAGAGACTTAAGGACCATGTGGACCTGGTAGGTACCCTAAAATTTTGTAATTTTCAAATTTAATGACATTAATTAGGGATAAAAGTAGGAAAAACATAAATCCATATGAGCCTTAATTTCCCTCATAGTGATTTCCCCGTTATGAAATGTGATTTTATAGTCATAAAATGTGATTTCATGATAGAAAGTTATAAATTCATAAGAATTTTAGATAGATTAACATATTTCCATCAAAATGTGGATTCACAAGTAGGGTAAAGAATTCATGATCGATAGAATAAATTCATGATTGATGATACATATTCACTAAAAGGTGAAATGAAAAATCACATTTATATAGAGGTCAATTCACTTTGGGAATAGTGAAATTTAAAATAGGATAGTGTATTTGATAATATCTCAAACATGAATGTACATCTACCAAAAATTAGATTCCCATGGAGAACATTTAATTCACTATCAACAAATGGAAGTTCACAACTAGGAATAAAGTAATGTCATGGATGGAATAAAAGTGAGTTAATTTTTGAAAGAAGTGAATTCATGGGGAGAAGAGTGGTTTATCTCAAATGAATATATTAGAAGAAATTAGAGAGTAGATGAGGAAATGAAACAAATAGAGAAGTTTTTGATGAATAAACTAATAGGCTAATAGGTTGATGCATGATGATTCTAGGAGAGGTTACCAATTATTATATCACAAAGATGATTAATCAAGGTTATATGATGGGTTCATGGGATGATGAATATGGATTTTGACATGATGGAGTTGGTGGCACTATACTAAGTGGTGAAAATTTTATTGATTAGGATAAACAAATCCCTAATTACAACACTAGTGGAGAGGTCACATTAAGATGAGAAC
Organism: Torreya grandis; assembly: GCA_037957365.1. Lineage (NCBI taxonomy): Eukaryota > Viridiplantae > Streptophyta > Pinopsida > Cupressales > Taxaceae > Torreya > Torreya grandis. Next base: position 2,243,533 of record JARHVA010000851.1, on the reverse strand, counting down.
ATTTAACTTTTTTACAATTGAGATGATAGTGAAATTGGGGGATGTTTGGTGAATATGCCATACATATATTAGAGGATATTTTATCTACTAAAAATTAGGGGTGTAGATGGTCATAATGTAGTAACTACCAAGGCATTTAAAGGTGGGCCTATATATGGGTCGACTAGACATAGATTGGTGCTTGCAGAGGGGGATTATTGATCATCTTAATTTTACACTCATGGTTATTATTTGTAACATTCTATTCATGAGAAGAGAGCGTAGTTATTTCCTATTGGTTTAGGGTATGTGATGGTGGATATGCTGAAGCTAGGGTGAATGTTTTCTAGGGTTACAATAATTTTGGCATAATTATATAAGGATTTTCACTTATCTATTTATAGAGTAGGTTCTAACTTTAGCATGACCACTTTCCTAAAAAAATAGTTGTGAGATCACATATCTATCGAGCCAATAACAGGGACATGGTAGACAAGAGTAGTATCCATGTTGATGATTTATGGTTAGGAGATCATGATAGTTGTCCATAGGGGTCATATTATGGATTTTATATTGTACTAATAAGTTTTATATTAGATAAATATGAATTAGATCAACTATATGTCATATAGTAATATATAGTGGGGATAGATAAAATATGTAACCTATATGGGATTTATGATTACCATGTGCTATATTATAGGTAACTAGCAAATGTTCATGTAGAGGTATCGACTAGATAGGGTGATATGATAATTTTAAACACATTATTGGGTACTATACGGACCACATTTTTCCCCAAGTAACTAGGGAGAGGGGGATATCGATCCCTATAGTGTTTAGTGCTACAATGAAAATGAATTTTGATGCAGTGGAAATTATAACTAGGATTAGCAAATAGTGATCCCCAACCCACTGGTGACATGATATATTGATACTTAGTGGACTAAAATATACCCAATAAGATTGAAATATCTATTAGGATGGTAATGAAGGATAGATTATAGGATTATATATGTGATTCAAATATTTTGTCATAGATGGTCACCCTGGGCTATTTTAGAGAGCCAATCGATGAGGAAGAGGGACATAAGTCCATGTGGCACATGTTGCACAAATGATGGATGGGGGTGGGGGAGGATAAAGGATTATGTTTTGAGTGAGATTAGTTTTTATATATTATGAATATGGGTGGGGACGACAATAGTTGTGTGAGATCCTAGACACTCCTGAGTTTGTAGAGTTATACCCTTAAAAATGATAGCCATGATAAAGAGAGGGATGATTGTTTATGATTTATATCCTTTAGAAATGAAAAAGGACAAAGGTATATGGATGAATTATTTGTTAGTGACATCACATACTAATGAGGTTAGTCCTTCTCATACTAGGTTAGTCAAGGATGAGGCTTTGATTAGACGAGTAGAGGAAGAAATCATTGTTAGGGGTGTAGAGATAGTTAGTATTGTATATTAGGGGTATACCAAAGATAGATATATTATAGAGAGATACTAAAAATATATCTAAACTAAAAATAGAGAGTACCCATTTGATGATTTCATTACAAAATTTTCATGTAAAGAGGGATGCCACATAATAGGGTTTATCATCATAGATGATGGGATGGTTGGGAAGGTAGCTGACTAGGGCTAGGTATAGATAAATTATTAGTTATCATTATATGATTATGTCATTCAAACAAGATAGATGAATACATATTATAGAGATATTTTCCATACTATGGGCTCCTTTAGGTCCAAATATTCTACACATTATGTTCATTCACTATCAAGGCCACCACCACCTATAGATAGTCATAGTCATACATGACTTATTGATTCACCATGTATATTGGATTTTTGACACATGGACATACATAATGAATATTATATATACCATTTTTTTATATTTATGGAGAATTTATATATATGATGATTCAATTTGGTATTTGTGGACTCTTGATGTACATGATGGATTTGACTTTACTTGTGTTTTATTGGTGTATGGATATTTATGGATGTTCATGGATTATAGTAGATGTTATGTGATAGTATGGATGTTTATGTTATGATTTTATTGATTATATATGATAATTTGACATGTTATATTAATGGATTAAAGGTGATGGTCCTTATTTTTAAATTTCATGTCAGCCTATTTAGCATTTATGTTGATGTGATGTTTTTAGTTTAGATGATGATGTTAGATTAGCATGTTAGAGATATTAGGGATGTTATGTAGATGATGATGTTATAATAACATGTGATATATAATTATATGATGTGGTTTATGATGTTTTATGTTATATTTATGGGCATGATGTCGATATGAAATTGATTAGGTAGATATGATGATATGTATGATTTGATGAGATGATATGATGATGAACTAAGCATGGTTTAGGATATGACAATGTAGAATGTTATGTTGAGGTATCTTTATAAATTCATGTTTAATTAATCCTTTTGAATTTAAAATTAAGTAATATGCACCATGATATATGCATAACCATGATGACTTCTTACCATAATGCATGATGGACTAACACCAAAAGATAAAGAAAATGTGTAATTAGAATTGAGTGTGATGTACCATTGGTATTTGATAAACCAATATGAAATCATGACATCATACTGTTGAACAAAAACATAAGACATGAAAATAAAGGAAAAATAATGAACACTATTACATAAATTATATACAAAGAAGAAGATCACACATAATGTTATACATAAAATTAAAACATGTAAAAAATAAATCATAAACAAAATACACACGTATGTACACACAAAATGATGGGGTTGTCATGATTCAAAATTTATTTTACCATTAAGCTTATAGATGAGTGAATGGGAAAATCATGATTCAACTTAAACTTATTGAATCCTTCCCTTAAGCCATGTTAAAAGACAAGGGGAAATGTGTAAAGATATGTGCAGTGACTTATTGAATAGTGACACAAGATGGTAAAGCTAAGGGGCATGAGAAGAAGTGATAAAAGGTATAGGATGTGGGTTAATGTAATTATATGAGTAGTGTTTTGTGAGAACATAAAAACACAACAAAATTTGGAAATATTAAATATATACTTAATAGCCAAGAAACTAAGACTTGATAAAGGATGGAATGACATAATGATGGTGTACGATAGGCAAGTAAAAGATTTAAAAGAATATTGATATTATTATCCAAGTATATTATTTTCATAATTAATACATTTAATTGATGTTTTTAATTTGAAGAGTCACTACCATGCTAAATATTTCCTAAAGCACTTGTTTATGTACACATTCCGAGATCAAGGTCAAATGGGATGGATGGAATAAGGAATATGATAGGAAAAGTGATATGGGATAGAAGGAGTGAATAATGGGATGAATGGACTACCACCAATTATATGAGGTATATTTTATGAGATTATTTTAGATAAAGGCATATCATGAATGATATTAGAAACTAGTTTTCATCACCGTCCTTGACCAAGGTGCCTATGGGTTGGTTTTCACCATTAGATGAATTTTTTTTTTGAGAATTTTTTTAATTTTTATAGAGCTTTATAATATGTATGTACATTGATACAATATTAGGGACATTATATTAGGTATATAACTTCTTTAATTTCATTATGTTCATTAGATCATCCAATTATTGACCTTATTGAGTGGCTAGTTTATATCTTCCTCAATCAAATTTGATGATAATGACATAGGGACCCAATCAATTAGGCTCAAAATTTACATTAATTTCATGACAATAATTTATATTTATTTGATTTTAATTAAGGATGAGATCATTTATTTCAAACTCTTTGGGTTGAACTTTATTATTATATTGATTACACAACTAATTTTTATGAACTTCAAGTGATTAAGTGTGTTGAGTCACTTCTCATCAAGGAGTTATAATTCCTAAATTCATGCAACACGATATGCTTATTCATTGATGAGAAATTATATATCTGTATGTAAAGATGTAATTTTGACATTGATTGGAAAGATATCTAACACCAAAGACTAATGAATGTAGATTTGCACTGGTTAGAGTATGTATGATAGTATAGTAAGCCCATAGTCTAGGATAAAGTTGCAGATTTCAATCATGGACAAAATCATTGATGATACTTTTGAAAATTTTGATAATGGTTTTTTTTGTTACCTTTAATTGGTCATTAACAAAGGGGTAATACAATATGGACCACTTATGTTGGATCTAGAATTGTTGACACAAGATTTTGCCATCATTAATTTTTAAGGATTTTACATTAACATTAATAATGATGGAGGGAATGCCATATCATAAAATTACATGACTAAGAATGAATTTAGATATTTACTTAGGTAACATAAGTGAGTGGCATGGATTCTACTCAGTTGGTAGAATAGTTAGTGGCTATGATGATTTGCTTATGACTATTTGAGGAGAAGGGGTTAATATTTACAATGAGGTCAAATATCCAAGTCAAAAAAGGCCATGGAGTAGTAATGGTATAAAATTATTAGGATGGATCGTGAATGATATCCCCATGTTTTTTACAAGCAACACATTTATTAACATACTAATAAGCACTTTGATCCATAGTCAACTAATAGTAACTAACTTAGAGGGGATTTTTGGTTAGGACCATACCACTGGCATGTGCCCCCAAAACTCCATTATGCACCTATATGGACACTAAGTGACCCTCATCTAAGTTTAGACATATCGATATTGTTCTATCATATCCTTGATGATAGAGCATGCTACTGAGAATGGTAAAATAAGAGGCCTTTTAAATGAATTTTTTGTAATGGTGTCTACTAAGGTTAGGTAGAAAGGTATTATCATGTAGGTAGCTGTAAATATATTTATACCAAGGAAGACTAGGACCATCAATTTCACCAACGTTTTTTGATACAAGACTTTGATGAGCCAGGATTAGAATTTGTTCCACTAAGAACTAATGTTGTTTTAAATCTAGATAAATTTAAATTAGAGAGCTAATTTTATCCATTGAATATATTTATTTATTTTTGGATTGTGTAACTTGTTCAAATGTGTCATACTAAAGTTACATCCTAAGACTATCAGTTATATGTTTATAAGAAAGTAACTTGTCATCATTTATTTAAAACTCCTCATTGGCCTAGTTGATTATAAGTTGTGATTTACCATAGACTTAGATATGTTGTTGTTGGATATTTTTAAATTATTTCATGTTGATGTCATGAAAGTGTCTAGGTGAGTTGATGAAATTAATTGATAGTCTAAGTGACAATGATAAAGTGTGGAATGTGCTTGTCCTAGTATGTTTGGTTGATCATCAATTTTGGTATGGTTAGAGATGTTTAGGGATGAGTATGATGATTTAATCATGTGTAATGGGTCTTATAAGTGGTAAAGGAATATTTTATATCTTGCCTTCATGATTTTATTTAATCTAGTTGATCATTGTTTTCATCTTGACATTTTGGGTCTAGTGGTAGAAAATCTGAGTAGGTTGTTTGATAACATCACCATTGCCACATGTGGATGAGTCAAGGGGAATTGGTCATATGGTTGTGATTAAATTAGTCCCTAGTTTATATTCACTATTTCTCAAGTCATGTGATGAAGTACATTCAAATATATTCAAGTGCAAAATTGGGCTCCTAGATAGTTTGAAAATGTTTTACCATACTTAGCCAAATTTGCAATATGAAAAGAAAAGTTGAGTAAGCATATTGATATAGTAATATTTCACACATGTTAATGTTTTAGGATAGGTTGATCATATGGGTTTATTCAATTTTGTGGCTAGTTTATATGCACTAAATTTTAGGTCATTTGATGTAACACATCAAAAGATATACATGTGTAAAGTTGTCCTTCCAGATAATTATTGACATAGTTGGCTCTATGAATAGATAAATCTAAGGAGGCATTTTAATATTGCTTTATATCTCACACATGTGATGTTTATAGGAGTATATTTATATATGTCTATATTATACTATGTGAGGATATCATATAGTCTAATTTTTAGATCATGCATCTAAGAAAAACAAAATTTATTAATGTCCAAAGTTGGTGTTCCAAGAAGATAACAATGGTCCACATAATTAGTCTATTTTGAATGATGCTAAAGATTAGGACCAAATAGAGATTTAATGTCTTAAAAGTGATCATAAATTGAATATATATGGTGTGTATCAAGTTTAAGAGTTAAAAAATTTCTTTGGTTAACAAAGTTAAAGGTTGAGTTCCTTATAAAAGGATCAACAGAGTGTGTTCATTTCAAGATGACTGGAAGTAGCAAGATGGGGACAAGTACTCAATGTTTAATAGTATAAGTGATTATAAGGCACATGAGTGTGAATAGTGTCATGATCATGGGGGTTTTGAATAGTATTTATTTATGATCATTTCCTGATAAGGACCTGACATATCCATAGAGATTAACAGTGTGCATTGAGTCAATATAGTAATTGTGCATGAGATGAGATCAATAGTTTGACATTTAACATTTGGTAGTGGTGCACTATTACTTAAAGGTCACACTTTGTATAATAATATTAATTATTCATGACTAGTATAAAGTATTGAGGAAATGAAATAATCATAGAGTGTCATAGGTTTAACTGTGACCATTTGAATTCAAATATTTGAATTTAACAAAGGAATGATCAATGTCTAGTTTTTGGGCCATAACTTTTGATCTATGTAGAATTTGACAATGCAATGAAGAGTAAATTTGTAGAGGACTCCAAGAAACATTAGGAAATATGTATTTTAAGGTCTAATTATTATTAAAATCAAATAAATTGAGCTTTAAAGTTGAGTATGTGTTTGACTATGTTCTACAAGTGACCTGAGACGAGTGTTTGAGATTGTGTTTATCACAATGAATTAGATATTGAGGAGTGTTTCAGAATCCATACGGACACTCTATGTGAATTATGAAGGTTTTAAAAATTATATATAGTATGAACAAAGGTTTATAAGTCAAATATGTATTTGTTCATGGTGACTTTGTCCATAAAATGTTACTTAAGAAAATTGTGCTTAAGAAGAAGGGTATTGTGATGATTTTTGGAACTTAAGGGGGACCTATAAATGATATGGAATGGGGAAATGTGTTGGAAAGTGTTCATTTGTTTTTAGTTTTCTTGAAGAAGAGTCAATGAGGTGAATGGGTCATAATAGGACCTAAAAGGTGACTTAGGCCTATTTGACAGAGTATTATGCTTAAGTGTGACCCATGTAAGACACCTTAAGGGTGAAGGCATATGATATGGTTGACAAGGATTATTGTGATATTGATAATCATGATATCTCTATAAATGGTGAAACCAAATGTGATGGTTTCTACACTTAAGAGAGACCTAAAAGAGGTGTGCATTTGATAATTATGGAGTGAAGGAGAGGTAGAGTGCCTAGTTGATGAGTAGAGTATATTTATGAATATGTCTATGACATATGGGTCATGTTTATGATTTAAAAATAGTGATCTTTTAGATTGAGGATGAGCAAATAGGTCTAGTGGATCCAAAAGGTGGCTTCGGATCCATTGAGTGTGCAAAGTTGAAGAGAGTTGATATACTATGTATCTCCATTAGATTAAAAGGTAATAAGTGTTTATGAGATGTTATGTTCATATGTGATATTTTGGTAGCTCAGAATTCAGGGGGTTGCAACCTCCTTTCAAGGTGGAACTTTCTAAAAGTCTAGTTATTGTTGTAGCTTAACTAGACAGGTGTTATGACACCTTATGGGATTGTAGTCTCACTAAATAAAGGATGGTAATTCCTTGATCAGTTTTAGCTGGTATAAATTGGTTCTTTTTATTTTAGGATAATATTTCAATTGTAGGTTCCAAAGGGTTTTACTACCTAATAAGTTTTCCCACATATGTCATGTGTTATGTGCTTGATCTTGCATCGTCTCTCTTGTTCATTAATAGATGATGTGTATGCTTCATGAATGTTTTTAATAATTGATTAAGATTTTGTAAGGATTGGAATTAAATTTGAATTATCTAGGCTCAATAATTCATCCCCCCTCTCATTGATTATATCTTTAACAAATGGTATCAGAGTAGGTCCTTTAGTAAAGGCTTGACAATTTGAAGGTGATCCAAGGTACACATGGGTAGTCTTCAAGGAGGTTTCTTTAAAAAGAAAGCACTAATGTTAAATGGAACCAATTAATTTTTGGAGTGCAAAGATGAGGACCTGCATCCTATCCTTAGGGTTTGACATTTGACAATCTATTGTGGATGGTTATTATCCACCTACTATTCCTCTATCTAGTGTTGTAGATAAGAAGTTATTTGAGAATAATTTGAAGGCAATGAATGCTAACACTTATGGTCTTTTAGTGACTAAATACACCAAGTTAATCCATTATATATCTACAAAGTAAATTTGGGATAAATTGAAGACTATTTATGAAGGATACCAAAAAGTTAAGTTGACAAAGTTGTAGACTCATCGAAGATAATTTGAGAGTCTCAAGATGAATGAATAAAATTCTATGGCATCTTTTATACGAAGTGTTGATGATATTATGAACATAATCATACGTATTTGAGAGAAACTTGAAGAATTTAATATATTTCAAGAGGATTAAGGTCCCTTTATCTCATGTTTGATAATAAAGTATCTATTATAGAATAAAGTCATGATCTTAATCAGTTGAAGTTAGATGAATTACATGGCATCCTCACTACCTATGAGATGAGGAAGAATGATGATATAATAACAAATAAGGAATCAAAATTAAAGATAGAGATGAAGTCTAAAAATAAGTTACAAGGTAAGAAACATACGGAGGATGAACTGATTGATTTATTTACAAGGAAATTGAAAACATGTTTAGGCAAGTATAAGGGTAAAATACCCTTCAAATGCTTCAATTATGGAGAGATAAGACATTTTGATAGAAAATTCCCTCATAAGCATGAGGATTAAGATCATGATGAAAAGCAAGATGAAGACAATAAGATTACATGGTTGATAAAATGAAGAAAGGTTTCAAAAATTATGACAATAAGAAGTCCTTCAAGAACAAGAAGAGTCTTTATACCAATAAAGACTATAACTCATCAAACAAGAGTGAAGATAGTGAATCAGAGTGTGATCATGAAGATTATGGTCCTATTGAAGATGAATCCATATTCATGGATGAGGAATGAATTTGATCAAATTGAAAGGATTATACTTAGAGTGATTCAGATGCTGATGAAAATGAGATAGACTATGAGATTGCATTGATAAATTCTCTTGATCAACTAAATATTGAGAAAAAGATTAACAAGAAGATGAAGTCTCAAATCAAGGACTATGAGGAGAAATTTAGTGTGTATAAAGTAAGGATGAATGAATACACCAAGGAACATGAATATATGGTCAAACATCTTAGTTATCAATTATAAATCCTATATAAAAGCTTGAAAGCTAAAGAAGATGAATGTTGAAGGTATGTAATTGAAAATTAGTCATTAAAATCTAAGTTAGAGAAGACATCTTATAAGGTTAAGTATTTTATGATATTTTAAATGATCTTCGGTGATCTAGATAATATTTTGAGTGGTCAAAAGCATTATAGTAATTGAAATAGTCTTGGATATGAAGAAAAACAAAAGAATGTAACTCAAGAGAATATGAAGACTAAGATGAACAAGGACAATCATACTTTGAAGACAAATCATCAGATAAGGAATGAAGGTGCTAGAATAATGAAGATAAATTGGATCAAATAACCTACTGCCATAAGGTATGCAAGTTTTAATGGTTACCATTTCACATGTAATAAATTTGGGCATAAAGATAGAGAATGCAAGAGACATATTATAAATGAGTTTTCATGGAACTATGATGGAGGTCATCAGTCAAAAGGTGTGAAAAAAATTAAGTGCTTCAAATGTCTTTATATGGGACACTTTGAAAATCATTGTCCACATAAGGTTATACAAGGTGTGTCCTCTTCAAAAATAGGATTTTATTTCATTTGTCATGAGATTGGGCACATTACAAGTTTATATCCAAATAAGGTAAGAAAAATTAAGTTTCCTTCAGGGAGTATGGTTTGCTACAACTATGAATAGAGAGGTCACATTACTAGATTTTTCAAGTAAATGTATACAAGTTAGATTAGTATTAATCATGCTCTTAGAGTAAAAGAAAGATGAAAAGTCAACTCATGGAAGCCAAAGGTTATAATTATGAGTCATGATGAGACTACATGTCTAAGTAATATATTTTCTATCATGGATAATACTTTAGAAGTTAAAGAGTACCAAGGGCTGTCATTGTCTGCTCATGTTGTGAGTGAAGAGACCAAGCTCAAGGAAAAGACCAAGGTACTAGTTGAGGCTAATTATGAGATGCTTATGGATCCAAGTGAATATCTTGACATTATTAAGCATGTATCATGCAAAGAACATCAATTGTCATTGCTTAGTGATGAAGTTCTACGATATAAGGAAGTGTCTATATATGAAAAGGTATGTCACAAATCTATGTTGTCTCCATGTATTGTCAATTAAATCCTAGATGACAAGGATAATGTTATAGTGGTTGAACATAAGCTTTAAAATAATAAGAAGTATAAGTATCAGATGACCAAGAAGGAGATGGAATATGGGGAGTTGTGGCAACTCCTGGTTTCACACAATTTTAAGACTTTGTGAAGTAGGGTGTCTTTGCCTATGCTTCTTAAGAGACATATTTATTGTGTAAAATAAAGTGTTTGTGCTAAATATAATAATGAAAAATTAGTACAAATGTCATTGGTTAAGAGGAGCAACAAGTTCATGATCTTGTTTTAGATGTTTTAAAAGGAACTACTATGTAGGGTCAAAATGGGTGTTTCCAAATGGCATAATGAGATTGGTGAAATGTCAAGAATATTTTTATGCATAGAAAGGTCTGTTGATATTATTTTATCTTTTTCCAAGTGGTTTTATGGTCTGAAGGTATGTTAAAGTCAAATTGGAGATTTTTGTTTGCTCTCAGGTTTCCTAGTTTGTGCTTAAGGACAAGTAGGCCTAAAATGGGTTATAGGAATTCAATGTTCCCTAAGGTATCAAGGTTAAAGTTTTGATTAAAAAGTTTTTGATGGGTGTGTCTATGTGTGAAAGAAGTTTCATAGGTACACATTGACTAGAAAGAGGTTTGTTGACCCTATTTGTTTTGAGATTTTAGGGTTTTGGTCTATGATCGAATAGTGGGTTTCCTTTTGAATTGAAGTTTGAGGCTTCATAATTGGTTGAATGGGACAAATGGGTTTTCAAATAATGTTTCACATAGATTTGAAGGTTTGTGGTTTTCAAAGTATTCATGTTTTTATCAAGATGGAGGCCTAATTGGTAAATTAGTTTGTAAAGGAAGTATATTGTAGAGGATGACATAGCTAATGGAAATTGGTGTGATTAAGGGGGAATAAAATATTTATCTAGATATTAAGTTTAAATTTTTGAATGTGGACCTTTTAGAAGTTGTGGGCTTTGCATGTTCATGGTAGGGTTATAAGAAGACTAGAAAGGCTTAGTGTGAAGATTTGTTGTTTTTTATCATTGTTTCTATTGTCACTTAAAATTTAACCACTTGATGTTATGACATGTTTATCCTAGTTCAAGTGGAAAAATGGAACCACCTCAGGGCTATGGATGACCCAAATTTGAGGTGGATCTCTAGATTAGGGCTAGTTCCCTTGATGTATCACTATAGACCAGACTTACTACTAATTTTTGGTGGGTGAAAAGGGAGAAGTATAACTAAAAACAAATATAATATATGGGAAGTGATACACCAAATATATGGTCTACTCACACACTTAAAATTCACTTGAAACCAAAGAGAATCCCACACATACACTTCATCCAATTCAACATTCCTCTTCTACATTAATGTTTCAAGCATGGGGTCTTAAAGAGAGCTTAGGTTAGGAGGAATCAGACAATAAGACTTATATAAACAATAATTAATTAGATATTAACTATACCTACAATCAAAATTAGACACTTCTTGCTGACCTACAAAAGATAGCTTTCAATTCACACAAGGAACTAGGAAGAGTACCATGTTAAGGTAAGTAGAATACACTTGCACAAGACCAAAAAAATGCACTTAGTGAAATATTTAATGAGTTAAAACAAAATTATTAATTAATTTAAGTCATAAAATTATTATGTATTCACCATACCCAGGTGGAGAGATGCATAGAACAACCAAAAACACTCGAATTTATAGCAATTATGAGAGGAGAGAGAGAAAAGGGAGCTCAAGAGTCACTAAGACACTTTTAAAGCAAAGATAATGAGTTACAAAATCAATGGAAACTATAATGAGATAGGTCCTAAAATTAAAGTAAGGACAAATGGCTCGTAAAATTGTCTAACTCCATATGTGGCATAGATGTTGTTGTGCTTGCATATGAAACTATTTTCATGTTTTTCCCTCATTAAATTTATTCATCACCAAGTAGGGTCAGATATGATAATTTATCTAAAGGAGAGGGGTTACCAATAATACCTCACATGGCTTGGATTGGGCCTCAATCATTCCTATTGCTTTGACCATGAGCAATCATTCAAGACAGTCATAAATAACTCCTCATGCACCTCTCACACTTGACATTCAAAATCCTTCCAATTATAGAATCTGATCCATGAACAAGGAGGAATGACACATGTCAATAGTTTAAAAGTCAATCAAGCCTTAAAAGGCTTACCAATTAGAGTTTCACCATTTTCACTAAGTGTTCACTATTCATTCACTATAACTAGTTGAGATGAGGAAGATGGTAGCCATACTTGGGAGATTATATAACTAAATATATGAATATTAGGAATTATAAAATGTCCTAATATCTCTCCAAAATGTAGTTTAATATTTTGAAAGTTCTCCATGCTTGGAAAACACACAAATATATCAAAATAAGCTTTGTTGTACACCATCTGTATAGGTAGGGTAAAACTTAGTCACATCGAACAAAGTCATAGAGATTATTATAAATATCCATGTTTGTTTCAACTTCAAATTATCCCATTTTTATGATCCATTTTCCTTCTTTCCTCTATCCAGTCTAAGAGAGAGTTTGTGAAGGTTTTAGAATCACTTTAGGTCTTATCCTTTGTTCAAAGAGATGGCACATTGAAACTATGAACTAATTCCTATAAGAGAATATTAGGGACCCTCCCTAACACCTCAAAATATATTAGGCCACCATGAAAATTATTATGAGATTTCTAAGCATCTCAAGATGGTCACTCATGCCACTTTTAAGAATTCTACAAGCTTGTGTGCACTTTAAGCCAAGAAATGGATTTTTGTTAGACTCCCCTACATAATTAAGGATTAAAAACTTCTATAAATATCCCAAATACATGTTTCCATTATCATAATATCTCATTATGATCTATAAATTAAAATAACCCCTCTTTTGAAACTAGGCATAAACCTTGTTCAATAGGTTTATCTGTACTTATGAGAAAAATGACCCTTGTTGACATTTTCCATATACTTAAATAGTTTAAAGACATAATTTATACCCTAATTAACATAATCTTATGCTTTGTAATTATTTACAAAATCTAAAAAATAGAAGTGACCCCCTATTTGGACTTAGGCTTGTATCTTGCCTAACTATGTCTACCTACAACTCTTATAGCTCAGACCACCATGTCTAATTTACAAAATTATAGGTTGGTTCCCCATTTTTTATTTTATGTAATTCAACTCCTAAAACCTTGTTGAAAATTTATTGTGTCATGGTTCATGTTCCTGCCCATTTCCAATGTTGTAGGGTTTTGGTGTAAGGGGAAAGTGCCCCCTGTCTAAGACAAAATAGGGGTCATTTCCCCTATCTTCCTCACAAAAAAATTATCAGAGGAGATTAATAGACACAAAATGATACATTTTACAAATATTTATATCCCAAATATAATTATTAGTCCACTAACCTCTTCAAACTCTCAATTATCCTTGCTTAGGCACACTATCTGTAGGGTTTTGAAACATTATTGTGTTTGGCATTTTTATTCATAATCAATACATGATTCTAACTATATGATAGTGTAAAAAATATACTATAGTTGTGAGAAGGTTTTTTGTCTTGTTTTACATCCCAAATTCATGCTTCCATTATCTATTTTCCTAGTTAAGACTGAACATGTCTTAACTCTGACTGTGACAAACACTTTTCTTCCCCTACCTGTAGGTTTCCTGAAGTGCCTGGGTTAATTTATGATGCATATAGTGATCCTAATGAACCATGAGAAATAATTAAACATATTAATATAATTTTAAAATTCCTAACCCCTCCACACTTGGGTTCACCCAATTAGGTTCTTTATGCTCACTATTGTTTCAGTCCTTCTCAACTAGTTATAGGTGTTTGTTGACCTCATCCACTTGGTAATGATGTCAAAAAGTTATTTGAAACCTCCTTGAGGTTAAATAAACATGTGTATCATCTTTTAAAACACATATATGCTTTATTTTAAACCAAACTATGTTTTTTTATGGCTGAGACACTTCCTTAGTGACCCTTGCCTGTTGTAGGTTGCAATTTGCCCTATGTACGAATAGAGGATGAATATATGAGGATATAAAACATAATTTATGAGCCTCCATGATATTATTTAGGTTTAAATTAATCCCCTTTCATATTAAAAACTTCCAATCATGTTGATGATGGCATGTTTTGTAACTTAGTGTGAAGGGAGTCCTTTTAAGGCTAAAACCTATACATGACAAATTGACTGTTCTCAGTATGTTTAAGAGTAACTTTGGAAATCTTAACCATTCTTGTCCATTTATCATCATACTTTCAAACTTGGTAAATTAATTTTCCATGCCAAGGGATACAAGACCAAAAAATGATGAGTATCAAATGGATTTCGTAACTATGTTATATGTAACTCACAAAACCAATAGGTCCTATGTTTTGTCATTTTAGGGACAAAAGGCCAAACCCATATTTCTTCCTTCAAAAATTTTTCCACCTTTTGTCCTATCAATATATTGACTCATAAAGTTCTATCATGTTATTATAACATGTCAAAATAAGAGGATTCTCTTCAAAATTTCTAAACTCTCCATGTGACCTCTTTCAAGACCACATATAGGTGACTATCTTGGTGGATAGGTAGTGAATTACAATATGAGAAATATGTAGATCTTTCACAAAGATGAGTTTTGATGATTCCATCTAACAACCCAATGAATTTATAGCAAAACCAAGAGGTTTGGAATGTACATTCATCTTACCATCATGGCATAAACAAGGGTCTTGTAGATGCAAATTCTGAATTACAAGGCAGTGAGCATGATCTTGACCAAGAACAAGCCTAGAAGAGGCTTATTACACAATTGATAACTCCAAAATCAATAAAATGATGATCAATCCTATAGAGAGGCCCTAAGACACATATTAAATAATGACATTCATCAAACCAAAGCAAATAATTTTGAAACTATCTCAAATAGTGACCCCTCTTGGATGAAGAAGCATAAAAAGATACCTAGCTTCTTAATGATGATTTGTGAAGGAGGAGCCATGAAAATAAAAACTCTTATCATGGATTTTAAGTTGACATAGACCTCTTTCAACCCCCAAGATCATTTTTCTCAAATTCACCTATACGGTTTATACCAAGCATTCAAAATTGACCCTTTTTAGTTTGTGAAGGCAATAAAGAAGAAAAGGAAGAAAACAATGATTTATATAATGAAATATATACACATCAGACATGGTAAAGGTCTTAGGGAGATGAAGAGAAACATTCCCATATTTTCAGCTGAAGGTGGGCTTCCCAAGTCTGTACAAGTGTCATTAATGACCTATTTTCAAGGAGAAACTACCTCTTTCTACATGAAACTTCTTATTGAACTAAATCTACTAAATTATTGACATATCATGACGTCCTCCATTTTGAAATATTCCTTGGTGACAAATTTTCTTTTTTGACAAACTATACAAGTCATTAAATGAGCTAAAAATGTGACCAAATGGCCTTTTTTGCATATGAAACATGGTGAAAGACAAATTTATGACATATGAACAATTTGAAACATATAAATTACCAAATTATGTAATTTATAAGATAATTTGAAACTTTTACCATGTTTGAATAGCATTGACTAGGGTTGAATTTAGTTGACTAAACAACCACAAGAAAGATAGGCTTGGACCAAGGCTATAACAGGGATATGTGAGATATTTAGACACATATGAGACCCTATATGACATATGAATTTTTTTTAAATGTTTCAATATGTAGGGGTTGACTCAATGTTACTAAAATTCAAATTTGGTCAACATTTTTGGTAATTCCTAGGGGTAACATGCTTGTCTATGTTAAGGACTAGTAGCCTTATCCCATATTTTGGGAAAAGGCAATCAAATTCACTCTAAAATAATAGGATCAGACCTTGAATTGAATAAAAGGATATATGATTGACCTCAAAACATAAAAAAGTAAAAACAACACACAAGAAGACCAAATAAACACACAAAGCAAAGGCACACTTATGCTACTAAGCACTTAAGGAAAATAAGACACAATAAAAAGGAAACTAATTATGTACATCTAACCAAACATACCTCCATTCCTATATAAAAAATAAAGTAAATTGAATCTCCTTCTTCACTAGATGAATGAAAGTTCCAAACATTCTTCATTTTGGATGTAGTACTAGATGACCCATGCTTCTTTTTTGCTCCTTGGCTTGGCATTTCCTTTGATGGATCATATCAAAAAAGTTTCAAAAGTATATGAACTCTTATTTACTTTGGAAACATGCTTAATATTTTTTTCCTTTTATCTCACCATGGTAGGTTTGCATATCTATGAATTGATAACTTTTTGAAAGTTTATATCTTTTTGAAAGGCCTCATTGTCTCTCTCATTTGTTATAGCTTCTTGAAATCCTTCAAGAAGTATTGTGTTATATACATTTAGTAATTTTTATTATTAAAAATCGTTATTTTTGGTAGGTTTTATTAATTTGACCTGTCAAGGCCAAATTCTAACCCCTGCAATTCCAAATTTTTAGAAACTGTCAATAGCCTATACAGCCTAATCAAATTGATATTTTAAGTCTAAAAAGTCATTTTTTAGTCGTTAAAATGGAGAATGGTAAAGATATGAATTTTTGGGTGTAAAAAATAAAATCATAGATATTTATAATAATATTTTTTTAATTAGAGTTTCCATGCTGATGTACCATCAATTTTAAAATAGGCTAATTTTTGTAGCATTATAACCAGAAAGGCAACGAGTTTTTCTCAATTTCTCCTCGCCTGGGAAGGTTTTCATGAAATTTAAAGTTGTTACATAATATTGGGGATTTAATATATATCTCCATGTAATTATTTATATATTATTCATACATTTAATGTTCTTATAGATCAATAAAAAATAGCCCATCAAATCTGCAAATTGGCATGCTTTCAAGAAAAGTGTAGGGTTGGAGAGAGAAAAAGGATTTTTTAAAGATTAAAATTTTGGATATTTTTTAAAATTTAATACATTTTTTCATGTTTTCAATTAAGTTTCTCAAATAAATTTTCTATAAAGATCCATTATTTTGCAAATCTTAGTCCTTCTAAGCTTCCAAAAGGGCCTAGTTTTAACATGGTTTAAGGAAATTTTGCATTTTTAAAGGTTTTTTAAGGAAAATAAGGTTTAAATGGACCATTAAAATAATTTAAGATTAATTTTATCTATAAAAAATACATAACCCATAAAATTAACTCTGAAATATGCAAAACATACATTTAAGTATGCACATATTCCATGCAAAAGAGGCATTTTTGACGAAATTAGAGGTTTTTGGCATCTATAGATGGATTTTTGACTCAAAATTTGGTTTTTATAATAAC
The DNA here is from genome assembly GCA_037957365.1 of Torreya grandis. Classification (NCBI taxonomy): domain Eukaryota; kingdom Viridiplantae; phylum Streptophyta; class Pinopsida; order Cupressales; family Taxaceae; genus Torreya; species Torreya grandis. The sequence goes on along the minus strand of JARHVA010000851.1, from coordinate 2,225,707 downwards.
AATGAGTTGAGTAATAGTTAATAAAAATTTAAATGAAATTTTAAAAATAGAGGTGCTATTTTTTTATACATGCCTAAGCCTCTCAGAACATAGTCAAGAAGAAAGCAAGCTTGAGCAAGATGAAGCCTCCAAGAGTAAAATTAAAGATTTTGGTTGTTTATAACCCTTGTGTGATTTTTTAAGGTATATAATGGTGTTTTAAAATATTTAAAATTAAATAAATAACCATCTCTTATTTTTTTAAATATTCCAAGAATCTTATAAGTGATAGAAGTTGGCTTAATAGGCCATCTTATCAATCGAATAAATGAATTTTGGAGTTGAAATATTTATCTTAGAGTTAAATTGGAGTTTACCATGTTAAATATCTATTTTTTATGTGTAAATATTTTTAATCATGGAATATACTGAGAGGGGGGGGTGAATCAATATATTATATATCTTATAAAACTTTCCCTTTATCAAATTCCACTTAATCAAACATTCAAGATATGCAATAAAACTTAAACAATAAACATCACACAAGATATAGAGAGACACCAGATATAACGTGGAAACCCAATGTGGGAAAAAACATAGAGAATCAATCTCAAATATATTCATGAGAATAACCCCACAGGAGCACCATACCCCTTTGTCAAGTACAAACCTCAGCTACAATTCGTGAGCACCAACCCACAGGAGCTTCAAACCCCTTTGCCGAGCACCAACCCAGCACCTATTCATGAGCACCAACCCACAAGAGCACCAACCCATTTGTCAAGCACCAACCCAACAATAATTCGTGAGCACCAACCCACAAGAGCACAAACCCTTTGTGTATACCACACACCTATCTCTCAATGTTGCTATCTCAACAAATGATAGATCAATACAACATCTCCTTCCTCTCTCTCACCTTTGCTCTTCTAAGCTAGATATAAAAAATACAAATCATATTCATCTCTCACAATTTCTCTTCTAAGCTAGATATTACAATATCAAATCAACCTCTCACTCCCATATTACAAATGGCTACTCAAGCCTTTATTTATAGCTTTCTAAATGACCTTTGGCCTTCCCCCTTTGTGATCCTTCAATCCTCATGGAAAATGGCACCAATATTGGATGACCCTTCATATTCAAGCCTTTGAAAAGTCATGTGGTGACCCTTCATGACCAAAAATGTCCTTCCCACTTTTGTCCTTATCTTTGGTGACTTTTTGTATTCCTTAAAGTGTCCCTTCATGAGAAATTCACCCTTACTCTTTTGTCTTCACTTGGTGACTCTTGGTATTCCCCAAAATGACTCTTCATGGGAAAATGCATCCCATCCTTCTTTTTATTTACCCCATGTCTCTTCAACTTCTCCATGGGCCCTTCTTTTGTCTCATATGCAACCAAAAATATATTCATTAATATTAAATAAATATTAACTCACATTAGCCAAGAAATATTTATTACAAAAAACATTAAATGCAATGGGGCCTTTATCACCAATAATGCTAAACCTTTGACATCAATGACAATATATTCAATAGTCTCCCCCTTTGTCATTGATGGCAACCTCAATCTTGAAATTGCCACATCCTATCACCTACACATACCATCATCCAAAAACATACAATAACTCCCCCTTACTATAGCAACTTGTACCTATTCCTTGTACTTATTTTTTGCACCTTTACCTGTACCTATTATTCTCCCCCTTTAACATCAATGGCAAAGGGCCTACCTAGAGATAACACTTAGCTCCCCCTCACTTGATGTTGAGCATCAATGGTAGGAAGTAATATAAATTACTCCCGACTCCTCTTGCTGATCTCTGAATGTGTCCTTTGATCACGCCTTTGAGAAGATATCTAACAATACAAACACATTGTTCCCTATCCTTTGAGCATATGTAATCAACTCATTTGAATCTTTTCTTCTAATCTCATAACCTTCAGCATGAAACCTTAATGTGTATCCTTGATCACAAATTTGACTAACACTCAGCAAATTATGCTTAAGACCTATTACATATAAAACATTTTTAGTCTTAGTTCTACCATAATCCAAACTCAAAGTACCTTTTTTAGCTATCTTAGTAGTGGTTTTATCTCTGAATATCACTATACCACCATTGAACTTCTTTAGAGTAATGAACTTACTTTTATCACCTGTCATATGCATCGAACATCCACTATCAATTAACCATGGTTGATCTTTACCTCTTACATGTAGTGCTGTCTAAACCATCATTGAATCTTTAGATTGTTTATTCTTCCATGAACATGTCTAAACCTTCTTCCTGATGAATGGATCTTTGACACTCTGATTCTTCTTCTTGATGAATGGAGCTTTGAAAATTTGATCCTTCTTGACTGACTCGAACATGATTATGCAATACCAAGATATGTGTCCAAAGTTGTTACACTTGTAGCATACTATGGTCTCTTCATCAAAGCTTGATAGAGGAGCAAAAGAGTTGTGGCTTCTGCTTGACTCTACTTGACTTTCCTTCTCCTTATTTTTGAAATTGTTATATCTTTTTCTACATTCTAGTTTCTTGTGACCATATCCATTACAATAAAAACAATAGCCATAAAAATAAGATCTATCTATATATCTCTGACCTGATTACCTTTTGTAGCTTTATTCCTTCCAGCCTTCTCTATTTGGAATGTCATCTATATTATTTACTTCTCCCCTTTTTGTTTCCTCTTGTGTAAGAGCTTCAGCATAGCTCTTTTTCTTTTCAAAACTGATTCCTGTCTTATCTAAATATTATTTTTGACTTTCCAATATCTTATTTAGCATGTTAGTGTTATCTTCAACTTTTGAGTCACTGACTACTTTATCACTGATTGCTTTCTTAATATCTTCTTTTAAAGAGGCAATTTCAATAATATACCTTTCACAATCTCTTATTTCTATTTCCAACTATGATGTGATATCTTCTTCATTCTTCTTGGATTCTTCAAAGTGTGCTTGTAGATCTTCAATCATTTTCTTTGACTCTTGTTCATTTTTCTCGATCTTGCACTTTAATCTTTGATTCTTCTTATAAATAGCTTCTAACTCTTCTAGGGCACAATTGAGTTATCCTTCCATGTCTACTTCAGCTTCCTCATCTTCATGTATAGCCATGAATAGAATCTCTTCTTCTTCTTCTGAATCACTGACTCCACTATCTTCAACTGAGCCAGGATCCTTAAAATATAGGCTCTTCTTCTCAAATTCCTACTTGGATTTGCCTTTGAAATTCTTCTTGTATTTAGGTTTTTCTTCTTCATCATCATTAACCTTATCTGGGCATCTAGCTAAAAAATGTCCAATCTTTCCACAATTAAAACATTTAAAAGGTAATTTTCCTTGATATTTACCTGTTCCTCTTTTCGGCCTATGAATGAAAAGTGCTTCATTGTCATCTTCATCAATACTGGAACTATCACTTGATTCTTGAATCTTAGCTTTCTCCTTCTTTGATGTCTTGAAAGCCACTTCTCTCTTTGAGGGTTTATCTTGTTCTATCCACATCTCATATGCCATGAGAATACCATGAAGCTCATCCATCTTTAGCTTGGCTAAATTTTTCATCTCCTCAATTGCTGAAACCTTTGCATCATATCTCATTGGTAGAGAACTCAAAACCTTTTTCACCACCATTGACTCATCCAATGTTTCTCCAAGACCTTGAATTTGATTTACGACTTGATCAACTCACAAAAGATAACTTTCTATATCTTCTTCTTCTTCTTCCATCTTCAAACTTTCAAACTACCTTCTAAAAGTCTACAACTTAGCTTGTTGAACCTTTCCATCACCTTTGTAAATATTCTCAAGTTTTACCTAAGTTTCAAGAGTAGATTTACATTTCATAACTTTAATAAATTTAGATTCACATAACCCACATAAAATAGCATTTAAAGCTTTAGCATTACATTCACTTGCCTTCTTTTCTACTGGAGTAATTTTAGATGTCTATGGCTCTTCATATTCCTCCACCATTGATATCCATAAGTCAAATCCAAGGGCCATAAAATAAACCTTCATTCTCATGCTCCAAAAATCATAATTCATCTCATCAAACAAAGGTGCCTTATTTGTAGAAAATCCTTCTTGTGACCTAGCCATCGTGCTTTCCTGATATACCTTCAAGCTGTAAAACTTTTCAAAAAGGAACCTACTCTGATACCAATTGTTAAACATGAAATATACTAAGAGGGGGGGGTGAATCAATATATTATATATCTTATAAAACTTTTCCTTTATCAAATTCAACTTAATTAAACATTCAATATATGTAATAAAACATAAATAATAAACAACACACAAGATAGAGAGAGACACTAGATATAATGTGGAAACCCAATGTGGAAAAAACCATAGAGAATCAATCTCAAATATATTCATGAGAATAACCCCACAAAAGCACCATACCCCTTTTCCAAGTACAAACCTCAGCTACAATTCATGAGCACTAACCCACAGGAGCTTCAAACTCCTTTTTCAAGCACCAACCCATAGGAGAACAAACCCCTTTGTCGAGCACCAACCTAGAAATAATTCTTGAGCACCAACCCATAGGAGAACCAACCCCTTTGTGTATACCACAAACATATATCTCAATGTTGTTATCTCAACAAATGATAGATCAATACAACATCTCCTTCCTCTCTCTCACCTTTTCTCTTCTAAGCTAGATATAACAAATACAAATCATATTCATCTCTCACAATTGCTCTTCTAAGCTAGATATTACAATATCAAATCAACCTCTCACTCCCATATTACAAATGACTACTCAAGCCTTTATTTATAGCTTTTCAAATGACCTTTGGCCTTCCCCCTTTGTGACCCTTCAATCCTCATGGAAAATGGCACCAATCTTGGATGACCCTTCATATTCAAGCCTTTGAAAATTCATGTGGTGACCCTTCATGACCAAAAATGTCCTTCCCACTTTTTTCCTTATCTTTGGTGACTTTTCGTATTCATTAAAGTGTCCATTCATGAGAAATTCTCCCTTACTCTTTTGTCTTCACTTGGTGACTCTTGGTATTCCCCAAAATGACTCTTCATGGGAAAATGCATCCCATCCTTCTTTTGTCTTTACCCCATGGCTCTTTTACTTCTCCATGGGCCCTTCTCTTGTCTCATATGCAACCAAAAATATATTCGTTAATATTAAATAAATATTAATTCACATTAGCCAAGATATATATATATATATTATATATATATATATATATATATATATATATATATATATATATATATATATATATATATTACAAACAACATTAAATGCAATGGGGCATTTATCACCAATAATGCTAAACCTTTTACATTAATGACAATATTTCCAACAAATATAATTATTAAATCAATCCATAAGTGACACTTTATGCAAGTTGAGTTCCAGTGGAAGTTGACTTGTCTTTGAGTCCACATCTCTTCAGTTGACTAGTTTGACTAGTTTCATGCATCTCCCATGATTTTAATGGAAGGAAGGTTTAAAAGTCAACATAGGCCCACTAATTTTATAATTATAAAAATAGGTTTTATTTAAATATAAATAAGGAAGGATATATTTAAAAAATATTATTATTAATTTAAACTCAAAAATTGACTAAAGTTCACATCTAATTAATCTCCTCTTATTTTTCAACTCCAATCTTGGATATTGATTTTATTTTATATATATGTATGATTTTTAGCCATTTTTTTATGGATACCTATTTTATAAATATTATACTCTAAAAAAATTTGAGTTTGTTAACCTATTTAGAGAAATAAAATACTATTTTAGATTTCCATTACTTTGGTATAGTGTGTTAATATCAGTTTGATTTGCATATGTGGTAGAAATATCTCCCTTGTCAAGTATTAATGTCACCTAGCTATTGGTATGACATTATGCGGGTCATGTTTAGTGTTTAATGTAATTTTTTTAAGCCAATGGTGGATAAACATTGGTTGTTTAGTTCCTTGAATCAGGCCTATTTCACAATTTCTCTCAAGCTTATATTAACTGATAAAACCTCTTCGTGAAATACTAATGCATAAGATTTAACTAGAGTTATAGATTAAATCTTTACTTGTATAATTAGTGTTTTAGAGTCTCAATTTAAGTGGTTTAATTAGAAATACATGTGTATCACCAACATTAGAGTAGCATTTCCCTTGTAGTTTTCTTCCCTCCCTTTTCATCCCAACATTTAGTAGTTTAATAAGAAGTGCAAAGTGATACATCAGAGGAGCTAGCCTCAACAAAATTTAGAGGTCTAATTTTATTTAAATTGTCCCACAACTTAGATCATTCTAATTTTAGTCTAGGTGTGAAGGTTTCAAATCCAAATCTACCAAGATTTCAAATAGGGTGATATCTAGATTGCTAATAGTTTTGGCATGCTTGGTGGGACTCAAGTTTAGCTATTGGAATACAATTTTGAAACAATTTCATCTTCAAATATAGTTTTAGAAGTCCTTTGGTCCAAATCTCAAGGTAAAAGGCATATTTATGTTCATAAATTTAGCTATTTTCATGTATCTTCTGATAGGTTATGATAACCTATAGAATAGATGATGGTCATTCTTACCAGTATCAACAACCCTATATACCATCATAGTATGATCCATATGAATCTCATCCTCATCCAAATGAGCCATACCCATTCCAAGATTATCCACCCTTCTATAACTCTCTAAATATTCATGATGAGTTAGAGGAAATGAAGAGGGTAAGATAAATGATTATAGAGGAGATATTAGCCTACAAATAAGAGTTATTAGATAAGCAATGTTAGTCTCAAAGATCAATACATCTTGCTGACACATACCAATATACATGGATTCCAAGTCCATCTCAATAATAAAATATCCCAATCATACCTAAAATTGTAATACTTTCAAATCCAGAGTCTACTAAACCCAATTTTCCAACTTAGAATCTTTAGCAACCAAGCATAAGCCCAAATGATAAAATCAACTCAAAATTCATTATTGACATTCATCCCTCACCCCTCCCTACTCAAGGTCCCAAATCCTTTCCTTAATGGAAATCCATTCAAGGAAATATGAAAAAATAGGAGGTGATAGTTGTTTAGGTTCTACAATCTCAAGAGCAAAATCAAACATCTATGACACAACCATTGGATCTATCTCATCTCTTGGAATATATCTAGGGGTCTACCATGACACTCTTGGATCAAGAACCTCTCCTTTATGAGGAAAATAATTAATATGTAGCCTAATAGATAGAAAATCAAGGTGACTTGAGTGATCAAAAAGAAATTATTATTGGGACACCACTTAACAAGGATAAACATGATTCAATAATTCATGATGCCAAAGAAGAGAAGTTGTAAGAGGTTTCTCAAGAGCTTGTAGTAGATGAGATAGATAGAGTATGAATAAATATTTATTTAGAAGGAATCCATGAAGAAAACTCACATAGATTCATTACTGAGATGGCTAATATTCTTGAAGAAGATGATCATTGGCAGTATTATACCATGATTTCTTGAATGAAATTGAAGAGATTAAGATGGCATATTTTGATGATGAGATAGAGAAACATTCATCTAAGGATTCCACTAATGTTTTGTATATTTAATAAGGCAATCCTATTTTAGAGATCTCAAAGCAAGATGAGTTAGAGCTTGAGTGGATGGATGAGATGCCATTCTCTATAGAAGATGAAGATGAAGCAAGTGTAGCAGATCAAGAACCTTCATATGACTCCATCTAAGAGGTAAAAATATGTGATCAACATGTTTCAAATGGTAAAAATAATAATGAATTTAATGTCCTTTCAATTGATCATGGTGAAAAGGCCTTTTGGGATGACGTGGAGAGTTTTTGTGCAAATTTTGATAGTCCATCTCTACCCCAAGTGGAGATTGATGAATGTCTTATAAAGAATATTGTTACAACTATTCATCAAGAAAAAATTAATTAAATATTATAGCCATGTTTAAATCCATACCAAGAGGTTAAATAAATGAATGAGACACTACTTAAAATGGATCATAATGAAGATACCAATCCAAGCAAACTAGTTAATTTACTTATTCAATCATTGGTTGAGAATGAGATAAATCATGACTATCCTATGAATGAGGTAGAGATAACATTTTTGATGCAACAAAGAAGATTATGGGAGGAAGGGTATTGGGTATTAGATCCATATACTCAATCCATGCACCTGCGAATGGAGATTGAAAGACCAACTACATCATCTAGAAGACATTAACATATAAGTCATCCTATATGCAAGAATATGCCATTAAGAGATGATAAATACATTTAAAGGATCCATGGTGCATCAAATAACATTCCATTTGATCCTAGAGGAAAGAATATTACTTTAGGTTAGTTGTTATAGGTTTAATTTATGTTAATAAGTGAGTAGCATAAGTATTAATCTACTTCCCTTTCATTGTTTTAATATATTTTCATATTTTAGTTGTCTTTGCTTTTTGAATTAGTTGTGTCTCCCTTCAGTCTTCTTGTGTCAATTAGAAAAGGTATTAAAAATCCCAAAAGAGTATATTTTCCATTGTCATATGAAAACTAGTGAGTCATTTCTACCAATAGTCTGGTCAGACCCTGTGAGTCGCCAAAATTTTTGGTAATTTGGTCTGTCAAGGACAAATTCTATCCTCTGTAATTCAATTTTTTAGAAATTGTCAATAGCCTCTGCAAGCTAATCAAATCAATATTTTTACTCTAAAAAGTCATTTTTTAGTCTTTAAAATGTAAAATTACTCTTAAAAGGTCATTAAATTATTCCAAATGCCTTTAATTATATTTAAAAATATAACTTTATCCTTATCCTAAAATTTCATGGCTTAAAAAGGTAATTCAATGTATTTTTTAAGCTAAAAAGACTTATTTTTGAACCCACACATGACTAAATTAACCTCCAAATCATGGAAAATATTAATTTTAACATCTAATCATGCAATATATTCGTGTAAATCCATACCATGCAATATATTGGAGGTGAAATCTTGAATTCATTTTTAAAAAAAGCCAAAAATAAGCTATTTTATTCACTTTCAAGAAGAGAAGTACATATTAGTATGGATTTTTTACATAAAGGGTAGGGAAAATAAAGAAAAGGTCACGTAAAATATTCATCATAAGTTTCATTTAATTTTGATGCATAAAATAGCCAAAACCATTTCATATAGGCACTCCTCCTAGTTTGCACATAGTGACCTACTTGTAGATTTGATGATGGTATAGTTAGATAGAGAAGGGTAAAGATCTAAATTTTTGGGTGTAAAAAATATACATAGAGGGATTTATCATGGATTATGTGGTTTTTTAATTAGATTTTCCATGATTATGTATCATTAGGTTTAAAATAGGCTAATTTTTGTAGCATTATAACTAGAAGGGCAATGGGTTTTTCTCAATTTCTCCTCACCTAAGAAGGGTTTCATGAAATTTCAAGTTATTCCATAATTTTTGGGAATTAATATATATCTCCATGTAATCCTTAATATATTATTCATGCATTTAATGTTCTAATCGAGCAATAAGAAATAACCTTTAAAATCTGTAACTTGACATGCTTTAAAGAAAAATGTAGGGTTGGAGAGAGAAAAATGATTTTTTAAAGATTCCATTTTTGGATATTTTTAATTATTTAATACATATTTAAATTTTTTTAATTATTTTTTTCAAATAATTATTCTAAAAATATCCATTATTTGGTAAATGTTGGTCCTTCTAAGCTTCAAAAAGGGCCTAGTTTTAGCATGGTTTAAGGAAATTTTGCATTTTTAAAGGTTTTTTAAGGAAAAAAAGTTTTAAATAGACAATTGAAATAATTTAAGATTAATTTTATCTCAAAAATATCCATAACCCATGAAATCAACTCCAAAAATATGCAAAAAATACATTTAAGTATGCATAGATTCCATGCAAAGGAGGCATTTTTTGAGGAAATTTGAGGTTTCTAGCATCTACAGATGGATTTTTGACTCAAAATTTGGTGTGTATCATAATAATTAGTTGATTAATAATTAATAAAAATTTAAATGCCATTGTAAAAGTGGAGGTGCTTTCTATTTTTATAGAGACCTAAGCCTCTCAAAACACAGTCAAGAAGAAAGCAAGCTTAAGCAAGATGAAGCCTCCAAGAGCAAAATTAAAGATTTTGGTTGTTTCTAACCTTTATGTTAGTTTTTAAGGTATATGATGGTGTTTTAAAATATTTAAAAATAAATAAATAATCATATATTATTGTTTTGAAGATTCCAGGAAGCCTCTAAGTGATAGAAGTTGGCTTAATAGGCCATCTTATCAATCAAATAAATGAAGTTTGGAGTTGAAATATTTATCTTAGAGTTAAAATGGAGTTTAAGACATGATACATATGTTTTTAATGTGTAATTATAATTATTAAATAAATAAATAAGTAATACTTCATGCAAGTTGATTTCAAGTGGAGTTGACTAGTCTTTGAGTCCACATCTCTTCGATTGACTAGTTTCATGCATCTCCCATGATTTTCATGCAAGGAAGGTTGAAAATTTAAAATGGGCCCACCAATTTTATAATTTATAAAATAAATTTTATTTAAATATAAATAAGGAAGGAGATATTTTAATAATATTATAATTAATTTGAACTCAAAATTTGACTAGAGTTCACATCCAGTTAATCTCTTCTTTTTTCAACTCCAATCTTGGATATTGATTTTATTTTCTATATATGTAGGATTTTTAGCCATTTTTTGGGGGATCCATCTTTTGGAAAGATGAGGCATTGCCAAAATTTGATTTTTATAACCTTTTAATAGAAATAAAATATTGTTTCAAATTTCCATTACTATGGTATAGTGTGTTAATATTGTTGTCCCCAAAAATAGACTTCTCATTTTTAGGACAACATGTGAACTATTTTGGTTCAACAGACCAAAATAATATATTCCCTTCTCAAAATTTGTTCTGAACATTCAAATTCCTCATTTTCAAGCTTCTCAAAAACCTATAGACTCTATAGGCTTGAATCTATGGACTTTGTAGGCTTGAATCTACAGACTCTATAGGAAGAAGATCTACGGACTTTGCAAGCCAAGTTCTATGGGCTTCATAGGTTGAATTCTATAGAATCTGTAGGAAAGAAGTAAGCTCTCAACACTTAGGTTATTTCAAAGTTGGTTCAATGATAAGGTTCAACCAAAAGAGTTCATTGGCAAGCTTCTAAGCAAGGATTGAACTGTTGAACCGTTGAACCTGAACCATTTTGGTTCAATAGGTTCAATGGGTTCAAAGGTTCAACATTAGCAGTAAGAGTTAAGCACAATTTTCAAGGTTTAAAGTTTAACCACTTCAAGGTTCAATGGCTTCAAAACACTTATCAAAGAGAAGGATTGAACCATTAAACTGTTAAACCATTGAACCACTTTGGTTTAAAGTTTCAACGGGTTCAATGGCTCAATAAGTTCAATGACCAAATGGTTCAACATGTTTGGTTCAAAAAGATCAAAAGGACTTGACCAAATAAAAAGAATGAATCAATTGAACCATTGAACCTTGAACCAAAAGGTTTAATGAGTTCATAGGTTCAAAGGTTCAACCAAATGTGATGAAGATCAAAGAGCTTAGAAAGAACAAGTGACAGATAAAGGATGAACCAATGAACCAATTAAACCTTGAACCAAAAGAGTGCAAAGTTAAATGGTTCATGGGTTTAAAGGTTCAAAGGTAGCCTCAATCAAGGAAAGAAGTAGCAAATAGGTGGTTCAATGGATGGTTCAACCAAGGAGTGGGAAAGTGATTGAACCAGGAAGCAATGGAACAAAAGAGGCAGAATTAACTGATGAACCAATGAACTAATGTACTTTCAGTGGGTTCAAAGGTTTAAGGTTCAACATGGTTCAAGTGGATAGCAACCATTGATGGCCCTACAGATGTCAAATTTAAATTAAGGGAATATCTATTGAAATTCAAATAAAGTGGGAAACTTGAAGGAAGAACCAAGTGATTGGCTGAAAAGATATCTCAGAAGCTTAACTTTCATTAGGAAGAGACAAAACTAGAAAAGACAAAGTTGGAAAGGACAAAAGCGAAAAGAGGGAAAAGCTTAAAATATTTGTGCATAAGTTATTCCAGTAGGTGGAATAGTCTACAAAGTAGATATTTGAGCTTGCAAACATTGAAGGCATGGCCTATTGGTCTCCTTTGGAGTAAAGACAAAATGGACAACTACACAAGTGTCAAAGGAAATAGACCAGATGATCTAGACTTAAGAGAAGACATATTAGATGAATATATATGCCATAGTTAAGGCAACATATTTTTCCAAGCATGGTCCCTTTAGACAAAACTAAAGGTGCATTAAAGGCATTGACTGTAGCATGGGCCATCCCATGGGAAGAAATGCCAAGCCTTGCGTGGTTGCTATAAGATTGTAATTTCTCTCATTAGTAAAGGAGATCTTCCCAATACAGAAGCAAAACTTTGCCCAAATTGAAAGATCAATACTGAGACTTTGAGCTCAAATTGTATTTCATATTATTTTATTTGAATGAGAAAGCAAGTGATTCACAGACTTTATGTTGTATAGCTTGTATCATTTTAAGAGATTGTTCTTATGTCTGTCTTCTAAATGTGTTCTTGTTTATTTAATTTAACAAGTAGAGCTAGTGGAAGTGATAAGGAAGGTGTCCTAAAACTAGTTATGTTTAGACTTTGTGCTGACATAATTATTTTTAGTGTGTGTTTTTATTTTTTATTTCTATGTAAAGGACCTTGGGATGACTTTGTGCCCCCATTGTTCTTCGTATCTCACTCTTGGGTAGTCAAGGTGGATACTTTATGCTACATCTTATATTATTGGTTGCTACACCCTTGGCACCCTGTTACTTATTCTACCAAAAAGATTCTTGTTGTTTGCAAGAACAAGCACTTTTGAAAGAAGAGAAGTGCCTTTTGTCACTTCATCAAGATTTCTACTATCCAGGAAGGGATCTAGCTCTTAGTTGAATGTTACTTTTGAAAGAAGAGAAGTACCTTCACCAATCACCCAAGATTTATCCTCTATTTTTTAGCATCATCTCTGAAAAAAGAGAGATGGATGGCTTATCCCACCCCTGTGTCTTACTTTCTACTTATATATATAGTATATAGCCTCCATATATTTAATAGAGAACCTCCCCTTGATGAGAGGAGAGATTTGTCCCCTTTTGATGTAGTAAAACTGCACACCTGGATGACTAATCTCCCTATGATGTGGTGATGGGAACTATTTTGATCACCAATTACCTAGTCGACAAAATATTCACCCAATAGTTTTTGGCAACTCCACTAGGAATGAACATGAAATCTGAAACCTCATGTTTTAGATTGAAGTAGTCCCTACCCTTATCTATTACAAACTCTAGCAACTCTATTCTGTGTCTTACCCATTATCATTATAGCCTTACCATTTTCCTCCATCTCTATTATTTTATCTGGGTTGCAAAACTAGTGTTGTTGGGAAAGAGTGCACAATTTGAAGCCTCAAGCCTCAAGTTAAAGCAGGGCTAGTTCTTTTCCATTTTTGTTTTACAATCTAGCCACTCCACCCAGATTTGTTATCCCTATTTTTCATAATTAAATCATGGCAGTTCAAGGCCCCTGGGGTAACTCATTTGGTCCACTCAACTTTACTCCACCTCTGCATGAACTTCCACATAGCTCAAAAAAGAACTTCCCCAAATTCTTTAGAGATGGGAGAGTTCACCCTAATAAATGCATTGCATCCTTCATCATAGCCTGTGGTGTGATAGGGGTGGAATTTGAAGATGTGGTAGTCAAAATTTTTGTGGAGACCCTATAAGGTGTTGCTACAGAGTGGTTCTACCATCTACAAGCTAGATCAGTGATGGACTGGAATACCCTAAAATCCAAGTTCAAAGTAAGGTTTAAGCTTGCAAAGAATGTGCATGCTTTGCTACCCTAGCTCACTTAGATGAAGAAGGAACCTCATGAGCTTTTGAGGGACTTCATTGCTAGGTTCAACAAGCTGAGGCACAGGATTCCCATGATTGCCCAACTAACACCTCAGAATCTCAAGTGTTTCTTCATCTACTCACAGCTGCCTGAAGTGAGTTTTCTATTGAGAAGGGCTAGACACATAGACCTTGAGGTTGCTAAAGACTTGGCTACTGAGCTAGAAGATGACCTTATCTTGGTAGGAAAGATAAGGAGAGATCTTAATAGAGGTAAATCCTCTTCATCTTCTGAGTATCCACCTTCAGCCACCACTAATCAAATGGTGCAAAAGCTAGTAAATAAACTGCTAGCCTTGAAAAGGGAAATGGCCCAAGGTATTTTTACTCCACCTAATCAAGATATGCCAAGGAAGACATCCCCAATCATCCATATCAAGGCAACATTTCTAGAAGTTAAGGGCAACCAAATCATCTTCCTCCCCAATAGAGGAACCTTGCCCTTGAAGAACCTCTAACCAACTCAGTAGTTAGATATCTAGAAATAAAACATGCTTTCTCTTTCCAACCTGAGTTTGAGAAAGAAAATGGCACTGGTATCTTCATGGAGGATCAAGAAGAATCAACTGGTGACATCCACATTGGTTTCCTAAATTACCAAGATGAACCCAGAAGTAAAGGTGAAGCAGTCGAGGGATCATATGCAATATTCACCTAGTCTAAGAATTAGTCAGCCTAGTAAGATGATAAAGAAAGAATAGAGGAGAGAGCTCAAATTTCAATCTCAATTGCCAAATGAGGAAGTTCTCTACCTTTGTAGCCAAAGGACCTGGTGGTTTCCAAAAAAGTAAGTACCCTAAACATCTTTGCATCTTCTAGTTCAACTTCACAGATCAGTCCTCCCCCTCCCAAAAACCAAAAGGATGAACTACCATCCTCTCTTCTTAGTCCATTTCAGTCATTTGACATAATTGACCATGTCAAGAAAACTAAAATCCAAATGACTAAATTTGAATTCTTACAAGCCAACCTTGAGCAGTTGGATAGGCTAGTGGAGTGTGTGAAAAATACAACCATCCCTGTAGGATAAGAGATTAGAAAGGTAACTCATGATCCCCCAAGGAGCATGCCCATCCCACTCACTCAGACATCAGCACTTGAAGCTCAAATTCTATTTGAGTCTTCAGGTGGGGGTAATTATTTTTTGTCTATTAAGGATGTTCATGTTTTAGCAGATGAAAGTCCTATAGGTGGCAATCTAAAAATTGATTCAAACAAGATATCAGAAGAATTAGTAGTATGCAGTATAGATGAAAAAGGATCTTTTGTCTCTAATGAAGAAAAATTTGATAGAAGATTAGTTTTTGATTATGTTTGGATCCAAGAATTTGATGGTAGCAATTCTTCACCAGTGCTGGAGCTAAGACTATGTTGATCTCTTCAAGGAGATATTTTTTCTTCATGCAAGTTGTAGTTTAGCAACACCAACAACACAACTAAATGTGAATTTCTATTGCTTGGATTGAAGGTTTCTCAATCCTAGGATGTCAAACTCCTTCACACCAAAGGAGATCATGAACCGGTGGTTTGTTAGGTATCTGAGGGGGACAATCAAAGCATGTGTTGGACTGAACCAGGAAAACAACAAGCTATGGTGGTGGACCATACTATTGTACTCTAAATTTAGCAAAAGGAACTCTTTGTAGAGAGAGCAAGGAGTTATGGTTTTTAGAGAGAAGACCATGTCTTGCCATGGAGCAAGAAGAGAGAGCCAAAAGAAGTTCACAAAAAATGTGATTCCTGGTGGAGAGATCCATTTGCTCATCACTGATTTTGGGGACAAAATGGTTTCCTACTAGTTTATCAGGATGGAATGTCATTTTCATTGTCTCACAATGGGTAGTGTCTTAATCACTTCAATTCTTAAAGTGTTAGATAAGATCACCTGTACATATGTACATTTGTATAGTCTTTAGTTCTATTTTGTGCTTTTCATTTTCATTTTCATTTTTTAGAGCCTTTCTTTCTAGGTAGCATGCCTCCATAGCCCAATGGCACACTTCAAGGCACTATAAATTCTTGTTTCTACTCCCCTCAATTGTTCCAAGTTTTGATCTAAAGGAAGTTCCCCAACTGTAGCCAACAGTTGACCCCAAAAATAGACTTCTCATTTTTGGGACAACATGTGAACTATTTTGGTTCAACAGACCAAAATAATATCTTCCCTTCTCAAAATCTGTTATGAGCATTAAAATTCCTCATTTTCAAGCTTCTCAAAAATCTATGGACTCTGCAGGCTTGAATCTATAGACTCTGTAGGCTTGAATCTACGGACTCTGCAGGAACTAAATCTATGGACTCATTAGGCCAAGTTCTATGGGCTTCACAAGTTGATTTCTAGAGACTCTATAGGAAAGAAGAAAGCTCTCAACACTTAGGTGATTTCAAAGTTTTTTCAACAACAAGGTTCAACCAAAAGAGTTCATCGGCAAGCTTCTAAGCAAGGATTGAACCATTGAACCGTTGAACCTTGAACCATTTTAATTCAATGTGTTTAATGGGTTCAAAGGTTCAACATCAGTAGCAAGAGTTAATCTCATTTGTCAAGGTTCAAAGTTTAACTACTTCAAGGTTCAATGGCTTCAAAATACTTATCAAAGAGAAGGCTTGAACCATTGAGCCATTGAACCACTTTGGTTCAAAGGTTCAATGGCTTCAATGGTTCAATATGTTCAACGACCAAATGGTTCAACACATTTGATTCAAAAAGATCAAAAAGACTTGGCCAAATAAAAAGAATGAACTGATTGAACCATTGAACCTTGAACCAAAAGGTTCAATGAGTTCATAGGTTTAAAGGTTCAACTAGTGTGATGAAGATCAAAGAGCTTAGAAAGAACAAGTGACAGACAAAGGATGAACTAATGAACTGATTAAACCTTAAAATAAAAGAGTTCAAAGTTTAATGGTTCATGGGTTCAAAGGTTCAAAGGCGGCCTCAGTCAAGGAAAGAAGCAGCAAATAGGTGGTTCAATGGTTCAACCAAGGAGTGGGAAAGTGATCAAACCAGAAAGAGATGGACAAAAGAGGTAGAATGAACTAATGAACCAATGAACTAATGTACTTTTAGTGGGTTTAAAGGTTTAAGGTTTAACATGGCTCAAGTAGCTAGCGACCATTAATGGCCCTACAAACATCAAATTTAAAGTAAGGTAATATCCATTGAAATTCAAATAAATCATGAAACTTGAAGGAAGAACCAAGCGACTAGCTAAAAAGATAGCCTGAGAGCTTAAATTCTAGGAAGAGACAAAGCTATAAAAGACAAAGCTAGAAAGGACAAAAGTGGAAAGAGGGAAAAGCCTGAAATATATCTGTAGAAGTTATTCTAATAGGTGGAACAATTTGCAAAGTAGCTATTTGAGCTTGTAAACATTGAAGGCATGGCTTGTTGGTCTCCTTTGGAGTGAAGACAAAATGGATAGTTGTGTAGATGTGAAAGGGAATAGACTAGATGATCTAGACTTAGGAGAAGACATATTAGATGAATAGATATGCCATAGTTAAGGTAATGCACTATTTTAGGTATGGTCCCTCTAGATAGAACTGAATGTGCATTGAAGGTGTTGACTGCAGCATGGGCCATCCCATGGGAAAAAATGCCAAGCCTTATGTTGTTGCTATAAGATTGTAATTTATCTCATTAGTAAAGGAGATCTTCCCAATACAAAATCAAAACTCTACCCAAATTGAAAGGCAAATACTGAGACTTTGAGCTCAGATTATATTTCATATTATTTTATCTAAATGAAAAAGCAAGTGATTCATAGACTTTGTGTTGTATAGCTTGTATCAGTTTGCGAGACTATTCTTATGTCTATCTTCTAAGTGTGTTCTTGTTTATTTAATTTAACAAGTAGAGCTAGTGAAAGTGATAAGGAAGGTGTCTTGAAACTAGTTACTTTCAGACTTTGTGCTAACATAATTGTTTTCAGTGTGTGTTTTATTTTCTATTTTTATGTAAAGGACCTTGGGATGACTTTGTGCCCCCATTATTCTTCGTATCTCACTCTTGGGTAGTCAAGGTGGAGAATTTGTGCTACATCTTAGATTGTTGGTTGCTATGCCTTTGGGACCTTGTTACTTATCCTACCAAAAAGATTCATGTTGTTTACAAGAACAAGCACTTTTGAAAGAAGAGAAGTGCCATCTATCACGTCACTAGGATTTCTACTATCTAGGAAGGGATCTGGCTCTTGGCTGAATGTCACTTTTGAAAGAAGAGAAGTACTTTCACCAATCACCCAGGATTTCTCCTCTATTTGTTAACATCATCTCTAAAAAAAGAGAGATGGATGGCTTATCCCACCCCTGTGTCTTACTTTTTGCTTATATATATAGTATATAGCCTTTGTATATTTAATACGGAACCTCCCCTTAATGAGAGGAGAGATTTGTCCCCTATTGATGTAGTAAAATTGCACACCTAGATGACCAATCTCCCTATGCTATGTTGATAGGAACTATTTTACTCACCAATTAGCTGGTCGACAAAATATTCACCCAAAAAATATCAGTTTGATTTGCATATGTGGTAGAAATATCTCCCTTGTCAAGTCTTGATGTCACCTAGCTATTGGCGTGATATTATGTAGGCCATGTTTAGTGTTTAATGTCATTTTTTAAAATTTTAAATGGATAACATTTATTGGTTAGTGCCTTGAATTAGACCTATTTCACCATCTCCCTCAAGCTTATATTAATTGATAAAACCTCTTCATGAAATATTGATGCATAGGATTCAATTTGAGTTATATATTAAATATTTTATTTTATAATAAATGTTTTAAAAGATAAATTTGATTTTATTAACCAAAAATATAGGTGTATCTCCAATAATAGAGATGTATTTCCCTTTTAGTTTCCTTCTCTCCCTTTTCATCACAACATTCAATAGTTTAGTAAGCATTGCAGAGTGGTACATCAGAGGAGCTAGCCTCACCAACATCTAGAGGTCTGATATGAATTTAGGTGTCCCACAACTCAAATAGTTTTAATTTTAGTCTATTTGTGAAATTTTTAGAGCCAAATCTTCTAAGCCTTAAAATAGGGTCTTATTTGGATCGCTAACAGTAGGAACAACCTCACATGTGGTTGTAAGATCAATCTTGAAGTCATCTTCAAAATATTCATAATCATCATAGATGGATCCATAATGGTTTGTAATGTCTTATTATTGATGCATCTCAACACATACCTTCTCTTCAACATTTTGGTCTTGTCTTCTTATGTTTTTTTTCTTCTCATAATCCTCATATTCCTTGAACATCTATATAGGTTTGCCCCATGTCATGTTCTTGATGCAATGGTAGATTTCCCTCTTCAAGTTTTTTTCTTCAACCTTAGGAGACACAAGTAATTCATTGGAAACATCCTTTTTCTCATCTCCAACATATTCATAGTCATCATAGATAGGAGACTCAAAACAATATAATACTTCCTCATTAGCACTTGATATCTCTTAAAGGACTTCAACTTGTATCTCGCTTGTTTTAACCTCTTTGCTCTATCCTTCTTTGGGTTCTAAAAGAAACTATTCTAAGTCCTCATCTTCAACACAATAAAGGTATTATTCTTCATCATCATAATATGATGTTTTCTCACAAGAAGTAATCTCTTCTTCATCTTCAATCAAATCAAAAATTTCCATCTCATTCTCAATTTTAGTCATACTAATGCTAGGCATCTCAAAACTAGGAAATTCAACCCAAAAAGGCTTCCAAGGGGTAATGTATTCCTATCTATTATAATATTATCTCTATTCATTTAGTTGATCCACATTAGATCCCCATGCTATAGGCTATTTGGGATAGAAGGTGGTACAAGAAGTACATAATGGGTCAATTAGATGAGGTGAAAGGATGGGTTTAATGGCTTCATTGACTTCAAAATTCTCTAGGATAGATAAGAGCTTCTCCTTTTTGTGTTATAACTCCTTAATTTGTTTGGTAAGGATCTCTTGAAATAGCTTTTCTTGAGGGGAAATAGTATCTTCATTAGGGAAGAGAGTAAAATAAATTTTGGATGAAGGGTATAAGGCTTCTTGAGGAGGGGTGGGAGGGAGTTGAATAGGTTCAGTCTTCTCTTCACTTCCAACTTATCCATTCAGACATCCTTTTTCTTTATTTCCACATGCTACCACTACTTCCTTCCAACTTTAGAAACTAGACTTAGAATATTCTTCATGAGGATGAGATGTAAATGAAGGAATGTCACACTTAGAGAGATCTTTATCTACTTCCATAATGGATTTTTTCAGAGGTTGGTTTACTAACTCATTCTCTTTATCAAGATGAGCCTCCAACATCAACCTTTTTCTCTCAAAATCTTCTCCAATATTGGTATCCCTCTTCCTTTGGATTCTCTCTTGGATGGACCTCTAAGAATGAAAACCTTGGGGAATGCATGAAGGACTTGGCACATTTTAAAATATGATTGGATTGGAATTTTAAATTGGTATAGTTGAAAAAATTGAAGGATATTTTGGGGTTTATTAGATATGCCAAGAATGATCCGGTTCATGAGATTTCAACCTCTCTTCTAGGTGGAAAATTAGACCACAAACGTCAATAATTTTACATGTAAGGCCTTGTCAATTATCTCTCTCAATGTGCATCCATTCTCTTTTGACTAGTTCTAAAGCATCCCTCACACATGAGAAAATCACTAGAGATGACTTGGATACAACCATTTATATTATCAAGGTCTAAAATATAGTATTTGTATCTAATGAGAATCTTCTTGAAACTTGTAAAAGAATGAGTTGGAGAGGAACTAGGTGCACTAGGTGAAGCACAAGTTTGATAGGGCTGATTGTAAGACTAATGCAAATAATAGAAGTGATAAATATGGTCATATTAAGATTTATATGATTGACCAAGGACTTATTTATATTGAGATAGAATTGGCAAATATGGATATGTCTCACCAACTTGTGTTAGGACAAACTCAACATCAAAATAATCCATGAATCACTCATGAGAAGTGTATAAAATAGGAAAACAACCTCAAATAGAGTACCTAGATTAATTAACTAGTATATTTATGCTTGGATTCACCATTGGTGCTTAGTGAAATTGCCTCCAAAGGTTCATATCTCTAGGAGAACACCAAAACTCCTCAAATTCTTGGAACAAGAGTTCCAATAGGCATGCCAAAAACTATTATCACTTGAAATTTCACCCCTTGATGAGATGAAAAGTATATCCTCATTAAAGTGGAATAATAGAACTACCTCAGGGCTATGGGTGACCCAAAGTTGAGGTGGGTCTCTAGATTAGAGCTGGTTCCCTTGATGTATCATTATAGACCAAACATACTACTAACTTTGGGGGGGGGGTGAAAAGGGAGAAAGATAAATAAAAAAATATATAATGTAGGAGATGTGATACACCAAATATGTGGTCTAATCACACCAATTACAACTAATTTGAAACCAAAGAGAATCCCACACATACACTTCATCTAATTCAATACTCCTCTTCTACATCAATGTTTCAAGCATGGGGTCTTGAAGAGAGATTAGGATAGGAGAACTTAGAAAATATGTATTCAATAAAAACTAATGAATGAGATACTCATTATACCTAAAATCCAAATTAGACACTTCTTGCTGACCTACAAAAGAGAGATTTAAATTCACAAAAGGCACTAGGAAGAGTAACATGTGAATATAAGAAAAATACACTTACACAAGACCAATAACCAAAACATGAACTTAGTAAAATATTAAATGAGGTAAAACAACATTCTTCATTAATTCAAAGCAAAAATTTGGTAGATATTTTCCATACCTAGGTCGAGAGATGTGTAGAACAACCAAAAAGGATAGAATTTATATCAATTGTGAGAGGAAAGAGAGAAAGGGGAGCTCAAAAGTTACTAAGACACTTTTAATGAGAAGAGAATGAGTTACAAAATAAATGGAAACTAGCATGAGATATTTATTGAAAGGAAAGTAATGATGATTGTCTCATAAAATTTTTGAACTTCTCCATATGTGGTGTAGATTCTCTTGTGCTTGCATAGGAAACTATTTTCATGATTTTCCCTCATTAAACTACATCACCACTATGTAGGCTCAAGTCTTAAGATTGATATAAAAGAGATTTTTACCAAAAATAACTCACATGAATTTATTGGTCCTCAATAAATACTATTCCTTTGACCATGAGCAATCATTCATGATAGTCACAAATAACTCTTTCTCATGTACCTCTCACACTTGGCATTCAAAATCCTTCTAATTATACAATCTAATCCGTGAAAAATGAGTAATGACACATGTTAAGAGTTTAAAAATCATTAATTTCATAATTTAAGACTTAAAAGGCTTCCCAATTAGAGTTTCACCATTTTCATTAAGTGTTCACTATTCATTCACTGTGACTGGCTGAGATGAGCAAGATGGTAGACACACTTGGGAGATTATATAAATCAATATAAGAAAATGAGGAATTATAAAAAGTTATAATCTCTATCCCAAATTTTGATTCATATTCTTAAATTTATCCATGCTTTTAAAACACATAAATATGTTAAAACAAGCTTTGTTGTAAACCATCCATAAATGTAGGGTATTGATACATTTCCCTTCATTCCTCCATCAGGTCTAAGAGTGGGTTTGTGAGGGTTTTAGAGTCACTTAGGTCTTAGCCTTTGTTCATAGATTTTGAATTTTGAATATCTAAAATAATTATTATAATATCATCTTATGTACCCTATCTAACACCTCAAAACACCTTAGGATACCATTCAAAGTATTATGAGGGTTCTAAGCATCTCAAGATGGTCACTCGTGCCATTTATGAGCATTCTATAGGCTTGTGTACAATTGAAGCCAATAAATGGATTTTGGTGGACTCACATACATACCAAAGGATTAAAAAATTCTATACATATCCAAAATACATGTTTCCATCATCATAATATCTCATTAAGAACAAGAAATGAAAAGAACCCCTCTTTTGAAACTAGGCTTAGACCGTGTTTAATAGGTTTATCTACACTTTTGATAAAAATAACCCTTATTGAAATTTTACATGAAATTAAATAGTTTTAAAACATAATTTATACCCTAATTAACATAATATAAGGCATTTTAATTCTTTTAAAAATTTGAAAATAGAAGTGACCCCCTATTTGGAGTTACGCTTACACCTTACCTAATAAGTCTGCCTGTAACTCTTATAGATCAGACTACCTTGTCTAATTTTCAAAATTATAAATTGCTTACCCATGTTTTATTAGATGTAATTAAACTAATAAAACCTTTATAATAAGTTACCAGTCCTTTTGGTTCATATTCTTACCCATTTCCAAAGTTGTAGGGTTTTGGTGCAAGGGGAAAGATTCCCCTATCTGAGATAAAATAGGAGGCACTTCCCCTATCTATCTCAAAAAAAAATTATTGAAGGAGATATTAGATACACAATGATGAATTTTAAATTTTTTTATCTCCTCAATCCAATTATAGTACATCTAAACTCTTCAAACTCTTAGACCAACCTTGCCCAGGCACACTGTCTACATGGTTTTAAAACATTGATTGTGTTTTGCATTTTTAGCCCTAATATGTACATGATTGCAATTGAATGATAGTTTAAAAAGGATATTATATTTTTGAAAAGTTTTTTTGTCTTTTTATACATGCTAAATTCATGCTTCCCTTATCTATTTTCCTAGTCAAGACTGAACATGTCTTAACCCTAACTTTGACAAACTTTTTTCTTCCCATGCCCGTAGGTTTCCTTTAGAGGTTAGGTTTAGTTATGATGTATATAGGTATCATCATGAAACATGAGAAATAATAAAACATATGAATATCATTTTTAAATTCCTAACCCCTCCTTCACACTCAGTTTCACCGAACTAGGTTCTTTATGCTCACTATTGTTTTAGTCCTTCTCAGTTAATTGTAGGTGTTTGTTGAGCTCATCCACTTGGTCATGATGTAAAAAAGTTATTTGAAACATAAATAAGGTTAAAAATATGTGTATTATCTTTTAAAACACCTATATTCTTTATTTGAAACCAAACTATGATTTTCCATGGCTGAGACACTTCCTTAGTGACCCTTACCTATTATATATTTCAATTTGCCTTGTGTGCAGATATAGGATGAATATATGAGGGTAT
Source organism: Torreya grandis (assembly GCA_037957365.1). NCBI lineage: Eukaryota > Viridiplantae > Streptophyta > Pinopsida > Cupressales > Taxaceae > Torreya > Torreya grandis. The sequence goes on along the minus strand of JARHVA010000851.1, from coordinate 2,201,592 downwards.
AGAACATAATTTGTGAGCCTCCTTGATATTTTTTAGGTTTATATTACTACCATTTATTATTAAAAATATCTAATAGTTCTGGTGATAGCATAGTTTGTAACTTAGGGTGAAGGGACTCCTTTTAATGCTCAAACCTATAGATGACACTAACTGTTCTCAGTGTGTTTAAGAGTAACTTTGGACATATTGAACACTCCTAAAAATTCATAATCATCATTTAAAACTTGGTACATTAATTTTACATTCTAAGGGCTATAAGGAAAAATAATTAGGAGCATCAAAGGGATTTTGAAACTATGGTTTATGTTACTGATAAAACCAATAGGTCCTTTGTTTTGTCGTTTCAGAGACAAAAGGCCAAACTCAGATTTCTTCCAAAAAATTTTCCACCTCTTGTATTGTCAATATATTGAATCATAAAGGTCTGTCATGCTATTGAAAATTTTCAAAACAAGATTATTCTCTATAAAAGTTCCAAATTCTCCATGTGACCTCTTTCAAGACCACTTGTAAGTGACTATCTTGGTGCATAGGTAGTGAATTATAATATGAGAAATATGGAGAGCTCTCATAAAGATGAGTTTTGATGCTTCCATATAACAACTTAATGAATTTATAGAAAACACAAGAGGTTTTAATGGACATTAATCCTTCCATACACCATAATGGCATAAACAAGGGTCTTATAGATGGAAATTCTAAATTGCAAGGTAGTGAGGATGATCTTGAACAAAAACAAGCCCAGAAGAGTCTTATTAGGAATTTTATAACTCCAAAATAAATAAAATGATTACCAATCATATAGAGTGGCCCGGAGACACATATGAAATAATTAAATTCATCAAGCTAAAGAAAATAAATTTGAAACTATCTCAAATAGTGACCCCTCTCAGATGAAGAAGCATAAAAAGCTACCTATCTTCTTAATGATGATTCATGAAGGATGATCCATGAAACTAAAAAATCTTAACATGGATTTGAACCTGACATAGACCTATTTCAACTCCAAAAATCACTCCTCTCAACTTCATTTGTATGGCTTGTATCAAACATGCAAAGTTGAACCTTATTAGATTATGAAGGCAAAAAAGAAGAAAAGGAAGAAAAAACTAATTTATATAATGAAATATCTACACACCAAATGTGTTAAAGGTATTATTGAGTTTAAGAGACACATTCCCAAGTTTTTAGCTAAAGTTGGACTTCCCAAGTCCATACAAGTGCCATTAATGACCTATTTTCAAAGATAAATTACCTCTTTCTGCATGAAACTACTTATTAAACTAAATCTAACCACTTCTTGACAACTTCTATCCTCCACTTTGAAATCCTCCTTGGTGACAAATTTTCTTTTTTGACAAAGTATACAAGTCATTAAATGAGATAAAAATGTTACCAAAAGGCCTTTTTGCATATGAACAAATTTATGACATATAAACAATTTAAAACATTTAAATGATCACATTAGGACATTTATAAGATAATTTTAACCTTGGACCATGTTTTACCAAGGTTGACTTTGGTTGACTAGTCAAGTATAATAAGTATAGGCTTAGACCAAGGCTAGATCAGGGATAAGTGACATATTTAGACACATATGAGACCCTATAAGACATATGGGAACTTGTGAAAAGTTTCAATATGTAGGGGTTGACCCAATTTGATTAAAATTCAAATTTGTTCAATAATTTCCAAAATAATAAGGTATGTAGGTTTCAAGGATATTTATCAAGTTGTTTTATAGCATGTTTCCAATTTGTTGATTGGAATGAAGTTATATTGGTGGTTCTTAAGGTGGATTAATGGAGGATGCTAGTAAGCTTATGTGGTGATTCTTTATGGTGTACGGATATCTAAAGATGGTCAAGATGTGTAATGTATAAAATATATTACAAGGAGTACCTTTTAGATGTTTCTTGGTGAGTTTTATCAAAATTTAGTATTTTTGTGTGTTCCTTCTTCATTGGTTGTAGTGCTTGGTTGAAGAGAGTGTTCGCATGGAGTAAAAGGAAGTTATCAAGGAAAGAAGAGGTAGTCTCAAGGTAAAGGAGAGTTTGTATCATATTTATAATGTGGTCCTCTCTAGTTGATGTTCTTTTTGGGTCCTCAAAATTAGTTGGTGGCTATTTTGTCATTGTGTCAAATGGGGATAAAGTTCTTTTGTGAGAGTGATTGAAGAGAGAGAATGAATGTGAGCTAAATGATGTGTGTTGATATAAATGATATAGGGGGATATTGTTGGATATTTTTAAATGATTTCATGTTGATATAATGAATGTGTCTGAGTGAGTGGATGAAATGCCTTGATAGTCTAAGTGACAATGAAAAAGTGTGCAATGTGCTTGTCTTAGTATGCTTAAAGTCTGCTTGGTTGATCTTCAATTTTGGCATGGTTAGAGATGTTTATGGATGAGTATGGTGATTTAATCATGTGAAATTGGTATTATAAATTGTCAATTATTATTTTATATATTGTGTGCATGAGTTTATTTCATGTAGTTGATCATTATTTTCATTTAGACATTTTGGGTGTAGTGGCAAAAAATCTAAGTAGGCAGTTTATTGATGTCACCATTACCATATGTGGATGAGTAATAGGCAGTTGGTCATATGGTTGTGATAAAATTATTACATAATTTATATATACTAATTCTCAATTCATGTGATGAAATTTATTCAAAGATATGCAAGTGCAAAGTTGGGCTCCTAGACAGTTTGACAGTGTTTTACCATACTTAGCTAGATTTACAATATGGCAAGAAGAGCCAAGTAAGCATATTGATATATTCATATCTCACAAATTTTGATGTTTCAAAACAATTTTATAATATTGGTTTGTTAATTTTTTGTGTATTTGATATGAACTAAAGATATGCATGAGAAAAACTGTCCTTTTGAATAGTTATTGACATAATTGGCTTTGTGAACAAATAAATATGAGGAATTTTAATGACATTATATATCACACATGTAAGATTTATAGGATAAAATTTATATATGGTTGGATTTTAATGTGAGGATATCATATGGTCCAAATTTTATATCATTATTCTAAACACAACAAAAGTTATTGAGGTCTAAAGTTGGCCTTCTAGGCAGATAACAATGGTCCCCATAGTCTATTTTGCATGATGTTAAAGATCAAGACCAGATGGAGATATAATGTCTCATGGAAAATATTAAAGTGAAGATATAAAATTTTTATGAATTTAAATATGTCAAAATTTTCATTGGTTAATGAAGTTAAAGGTCAAGCTCCTTACAAAAGGATCAACAAAGCGGGTTCATTCCAAGATGATTGGAATCAGTGAGATGAGGACAAGTACTCAATGTTTAATAGTATAAGTGATCATAAGGAATGTGATGGTACAAATTTTAATTATCAAGGAGTTTTTATAAATATAAAATGGTGATCATTTCATGATAAAGACTTGACTAATCCACAAATATCGACAGTGCACATTGAGTCAATATTGTAAGTGTGCACTAGATGAGGTCAATAGCTCGAGGTTTAACATTTGGAAATGGTGAAATATGATGTAAAGTTGGATACTAATAAAATAATATATATTTTTCATTATTTATATAAATTATTTAGGACATGAGATGATAGAAAAGTGTCTGAGGTTTAACTATGACCATTTGAATTTAAATATTTGAATTTAACAAAGTAATGACTAGTGTCTAGTTTTTGGGTCATAACTTTCAATCTATACATAATTTAACCGTGTAGTAAAAATAAAATTTATATAGAATTAAAATATTCATCTATAAATATATTTTTTAACGTTTAATTATTAGTATAATCAAATATATTAAGATCCAAATTTGACCATGTGTTTGATTGTGTTCTAAAAGTGACCCGAGAAGAATGTTTGATCTTGTGTTGATATTATTTCTATATATCATGATGAATTATATATTTGGGAGTGTTTTATACTCCATTATTATGATATATTTGAATTATTAAGGTTTAAACAATCATATGTAGTATGAATAAAGGTTTAAAGTTGCCTATGTGCACAAAATGTTTTTAAAGCAAATTGTGCTTAATCAAAAGATATTGTGATGGTTGTTGGAAATTAAGGGGGGAATATAGATAATGTGACATGGTAAAATGTGTTATAAAGTGTTACTATTTTCTTAGTTTCCTTAGATAAGAGTCAAAGATGTGAATGGTTCATCATAAGACCTAAAAGGTGACTTATGCCTATTTGAAAGAGTGTTGTACTTAAGTGTGACCCATGTAAGATGACTTAAGGGTGAATGAATGTGTTTTGGCAAAAAATGATTATTTAAATATTTATAATAATGATATATCTATAAATTGTGAAACCAAATGTGTTGGTTTCTAGACTTGAGAGAGACATGAAACAGGTGTGCATTTGATAATTATGGAGTGAAAGAGAGGTAGATTGCCTAGTTGATGAGTTTATGAGTAGAGAAAATTAAGGACTATGTGTATAACCTATGGGTCATTTTTATTATGTCATAATAATTATGTTATATATTGAGGATGAGAGAAGAGGTCTAAGGTGATCCAAAAGGTGGATTTGGATGTATTTAGTGTGTAGAGTTAAAGATAGATGATATGCTTTGTATCTCCATCAAATTTGTAGGAAATCAATGTTAAGGAGATGTTATGTTCATAGGTGTTGTTCTGTTAGCTCAAAATCTAGGGGGTTACATCCTCCTTATAAGGTATAACTTAATAAAAGTCTAGTTATTATTGCAAGTTAGTTATACAGGTGTTGTAGTACCTTGTGGGATTATAGTCTCACAAAATAAGGGATGGTGCTTCCTTGATCAATTGAAAATGGTATAAATTATTTCTTATTATTTTAGGATATTATCCTAATTTCATATTATAGTGGGTTTTATTCCCCAAGAGGGTTTTCCACATATGTCATGTGTTATGTGCTTGATCTTGCATTGTCTATAATGTTTATTACTAGGTGATTTGTATGCTCCATTAATGCTTTTGGTAATTGATTGAGAGTTTGTAAAGATTCTATACAAAGTCTAATTATCCAGCCTCACTGATTCACCACCCCACTTTAGTTATTTTACCTTTAAGAAATTATATGTTCCATTGATAATAAAGTTTAATCCTTACAATTAATGATCATATTATGAGATGTTATTGGTACAAGGGAAGGTGATACAAAAATCATTTTTAATGATATTAACTTGAGTCATGATTATAAGTATACCTACTCTTGACCATTTAGTATCAAAGGAGCCCTCAAAATAGAGCTTACACATGGGTTATTCCTTAATGATAAGGATAGACTCATCTATGAAACATGTGTTCAATGGATGAGTACCAAATATTGGAGTTTCTACCAACTGATCTACTAAGACTTTCATTTAATTAAACTGTGATTAATGTACTACATGTCAAATTCACTTTGAAGCATGTTCCACTTGGCCATCATTCTAATTAGGTAGGATTTAAACAACATATATTTCAATGGATCCATCATGGTAATGAGATTAGTATTATTGTTTATCATGTAATTATGAAGCTTTTGAGATGTAAAGATAATTCATAAACATGATTTTTCTATAGGATAAAAATTAAGATCATATAATAATAGTGTTTTGTTGAGATAATAGATTACCCTTTCCTTCCCTGGTGCATCATCATAAGCTAAGATGAAGACTTTTAGATGCAACTAAAATTCATAAACATGATTTTTCAATAGGATAACAATTAAGCTCATATAATAATAGTGTTTTACTAAGATAATAGATGACCCTTTCCTTTCCTAGTGCATCATGATAACTAAGAGGGATCTTAATGCACATTGAGTTGCTAAGATATAAAGGAGCACAATTTATACTAGTTTTGGTGGTGATAGTACTAATAGATTCAACAAATATTATTTTAGCTCATTAAAATATTTCTAAAAATTGTTATCTACATTCAAATCCATTATTTAGAAGATGAGTAAATGGTTGCCATTTTTTGGTCAGCTGAGCTATAAAATGATAGATGGATTGAAGTTTCCCTCATAGACTTTTGAGTTACTTTAGATTTCAAGGCAAAGGAATTTATGTGATGGTTTTGAATTTTATAGGGTTTAATTTTATGCCTTTCTTGGATATAATGAATCATAATAGGTTTATTAATGTGATGCTAAAGACACACTTCTTAGGATTTATGAAAAAATTATACTCTCTTAATATTTCAAATATAATCTTAAGGACTATAGGATACTCTCCCCATGTTTTGGATTTTCCTAAGATGTCATTAGCATAATCTTAAACAATGTCATTCGTCATATCATGGAATATTTTTTTCATATCTCTTTAATAACTTTCACCGGCATTATTTAATCTGAAGGGCATGCCTTGATAACAAAAGGTTTCCCATGGATTAGTAAAAGTTATTTTATGTTGATATTTTGGTGTAATTCAGATATAATTTTATCTTGATAATTCATACATGAGGGACATAATTTCATAACAATAAATGGAATCAATGATCATGTTGACATTTGAGAGAGGAAAATCATATTTTGGGTAGGTTTTATTGATGTCTTTAAAATAAATGTAGATTCAAATTCCACCCTGTGACTTACTAATAAACATAATATTTGAGATCTAATTTTAGTAATCAATAGGACATATAAATCTTACATCCATAAATTTTTGTAATACCTATTTGAATAGAAGTGAAACCTTGGTATACATGTTACAATTGTTTTTATTGATAGGTATAACATATAGATGTACAACAAGATGATGGAATACCAAAGAAGGATTCAAGCTTGGCATATCAACATAAGACCATGTGAAGATGTCATTAAATGTTTTAAGTATATATATCAAAATATATTTCTCTTCAAGAGTGAGGTTGGCCCCAAATTTAATCATCCTAGGGTTGTATTTCATTCTAATATTGACATCAATGGTTTTTTTTAATAATTATGGAGATTGAGCTTCCATATATGTGGGCACAAGAGGAAATTGGTATTCTTCTGGTGTTTTCATGATGTCCAAAAAGTCTATAAATAGTTCATCATATGCTTATCATTCTTCAATACTAAAAGAATCATCATATTATTTGATTTGAGGGTCATTATATGCTTCAACATCATGATTAGGGGATAAACAAAATTACCTATCCATTGGCACTTCAAATAGGTTTTCAACAATACACGTGTTTATATTTATCTTTATTTTTTATTTTTATTTTCCACTAGTTCCTCAAGGAGGTTTTCTCTACAAGACTCTATTTTTTCATTATTTTGAATTTTTTGATTATATTTTTGATTTTTTATGACTAGGGAATTATTCTTATCATTAAAGTAAGCACATGCATATAGATTGATTTAAAACCCATTTTTCTAATCTATAGAGGGAAAGTTATCTTGAAGACCCATAAATTCTATAATTCCTTTGTCATTCTTAAATAGATCAAAATTCAATTCCTCTCACTCATCCTAGTTAATAAGGTTAGGGTAATAGATGTCAATATTGATGGTTTAATTAGATGTTTTAAAACAAGTTAGTGGAAAAATACCCTCATAGAGGCCATATATGACCCTATTTTAATATAAGTATTAGAAAAATATTCCTCATAGATTGAGGAAGTGTCATAGATAACATCATACAATACTAGACCTGGTGGTTTGTATCCTAGACCATGATACAATACTAATATTTCGATGAAATGGGTTCCAAAAACATTGATCATGAATTCTCAATCCCTTTTATTTATAATCAATATGTTAACACATGTTATTATCCTTTGGATATCTAGGACGAGGAAAACATGACACAAGGCCTTCTTTAGATAGCCAAGAATCATCAAATTTTTATATTTGTTATGCATATAGGAGGATAGATTAATGAAATGTTGTTTTTGTAAAATAATAAGAATTCAACCTAATTTACTACATGGTGGGATGCCCATAATTATGGAGTGACACTAGGACTTAATATACATGGAAAGTGTGGTATTCATATTCACTACATCCTTTAAGAATGATTTCAATGTGGGATGACATAGGTAGATTGGAGGAAGTGGATGATAGATCATTTGGATGAATGTATGATTTGGATTTGTCATTGTCAAATGGTATAATTTTAGTAATTAAACACTAAATGTCATATATATAGAGTCCTTCTAATGCTTGAAAATATTGGAAATGTTTTATATTGTTGGGAATTATTACTTCTATTCTAGAATGCATAAATTTGACACATTGATTAAGGGTGGATGGTATGACCTAAATTTCATGTATCCATGTGTGATCCAAAATAAAGTTGTAGGGAAATTATAAATGTAACACAAGGATCAAAATTTCATGTGTAATAGGACCCACCATGATAATAAAGTAAATGTAACATATGACTATATTTAATTATCATCATAATCATTTATTGTGACAATTTATGGCCCAAGTGAGGATTCTAAATATCTTAATTTCTTGATTAAATTGATATTATAGAGAGTAACTTTAGAACCTCCATTTGTAGGCACTCTTTTCATTTTGTGATTTAAAATTATGACCTCAATATACAAGGATTTGTTATGATTAGGACCAAGTTGAGACATGTATTAATGATTAAATTATTTTGTTTGGCAGATGAAATATGTCCCATGAAGTCTTGGAACTGACTAAGGTTAATATTAGTCAGGAATAATAACTCTTGGAAGGCCCTATTAAGAATGTATTGATTCATAGAATATGACTTGAGAATATCCATAATGAATATTTGGGTAGGAATATTCTTGAATTATTAGATGATGTCATATTCACATTTAGGAAGTGAAAGGAGGTCTTGTGACATTGACCTTTGATGCTTCTTTTTTAGGGGGTGTTTTAGGAAGTGCGCCTAGTATAATAATTTTACCATGATGTGTGATGAAAATAGAATATCAATAGGGATGTTTCATCTTAATTACAGGATGACTTTGAAAAAGAGGTTGTTTAGGTGATTTGGCCTTGATTTTTATAGTAGTAACTTGGTGTTTAAAATCAATATAGCTAATGATTAAGTCATAATGATGGGGGGTGCTTCTATATTCAACATTGTTATAAGTGGAAGATTAAAATTGGTCCCATTCTATATGTTTCTATTTTTGGTCATGTTTTATAAATGGATCCTCATATATACCCAACCATGGATTTTTGGAAGGTGACTCTTCTCCTTCAATTTATATTTCACCTTCGTCTATTAAGTTTTGGATGTAGTTACAGAGATGCATGCATCGATGAGTGTCATGGAATTTAAATCTATGATAATATAAGATAAAATTATATATAATATATATATATATATAATCTAAAGATACTAGTATAAATAACAAAGCTACGTATTAACAAAGTAAATAAAATAAAATAGTAAAAAAAATCTTTATAAATAAAATGTGAATCCATAATTTCCATAAATATGCTAACAGATAGGCATGATCTACCAGAGTAATGTCATGTTTGATCTAATAAAATTCATATTTTTAAATGTTGATGTAATTATTTTTTAATCATGGATTCACAACATGCATACATAAATCATAATAAATGTAAAATCACTAAAATTATGTCAAAATAAATAATATAAACATGAACTTCAAAATGTATAAAACCTGATTTTGTACAAATGGTCAAAAGGGTCAAATATTAGGTTAACATATAATAGTTAATTCTATATTTTTATCTTGAATTAATGGTTTTAAGGATTAAAGTGCCTTATGGTGATATTGATTTCATATTTTTATAGTTTTGAATTTACAATCCTATATATCGAAACTATACAAAATTACTAAAATAACTTCAAAATTGCCAGTATAGAAATAAATTGGTGATGTAGGTTTTATGCACACCACAATCATAATGAGGTATCCTCTAATATTTTAGGATCTCAATGGAGGTAAAATAAACTTTAGGGAACAAGTTTTAGGTATGCAGTCTTTGACAACCTATTGATGGAATAACTGGTAGGATATACAAGTTGTTAACAAGGTTTTATGATGGAGGCATGGTTCTCTAATAGAGTGAATTCCTACATGAGTTGGATGGGTGACTGGCCTTTAATCTAGAGTGGGTAGATAAAATTTACAAAACACAAAAAAAGGGTAAGGTAAGGTAGAAAATAAATCTTCATAGGTCTCATGAATTACTCCCTTGGTTGGTTTCTAGATAGACCTATGTTTCCTCAAAACTAGTGCCAATTGTTAGCAACAATTACACACATGCAAATAAGCATAGCTTAGAAGTCTAAAGGAGTAGGGATGTAGGAAGTCCACTAGACTTAGACAAAGGTTTATCTTATTAGGGCTACTATTACATATCCTATAATCAAGATATTATGGATTAGGCTAATGGATTATCTAAGATAATAATAACACACACTCAAAAAAATAATCCAAGAAAACACAAATACATGTCCAAAAGTATGATTTAATCTAACTTGACTATTTAAATCAATGTACTCACTAATATTCAATACCTATTATACATCTAAGATTAGCATAGTGATCAAAGAAATCAAGAATCTATTAATAACATTAGCATAATAAAGATTGATTGAAACAAACAACCATACAAATAACAACGGATAACATAATAGTGGAAATAAAATACTCAAACACTTCACTTGATGACCAAAAATGGTTTGATACTTGTATTAAAAAATTATTTGACAAAAAAATAAAGTTTGGTGGTATAATTGTATATGTAGATCTTAGGGAGGGGTCATCTCATCCTCCAAGTCTATGCATTATTATTACATGTGGTAGTTAGAATGTGTAGTTCTAACTATGGTCCATAACCATTTAATAAAAAGCTAAAAAAACAATAAATAAACAAATTGACTTTATAGAAAAATGTAACATCTGTATGAGAAAATAAATTTTACAGTGATTTGTCTATTTACAATGTGAATCTAAATATACATGCCACTAGGAGTAGTACATGCATACGTCTAAGTTTATGTGGTCCAAAGTGTTACATGGGTTTTAGTAAGATTAGAAGTTGAATTAAAAGCTAATTGTGTAGCTCCACTACCATAAGATTGTTTCTTCTTCTTCCCATTCTCCTCGTAGACTTTGTGTGTTATGGTATGCTACTACCAAATGATGTCCAAGTTAAGTAGTGAAGGTCATTAGTGTATCTTATTTTGTCCAAGGAGTCTTTCATATTCATCTTTTGTTGTCTATAACTTACCCCTAAAAATCTCCACTTTGATCACGTTCTTTTTGACCTTGCTTAATTATGCTTCTATATTTTACATCACCAAGTAGTATATACTTTGATTTAAGTTATGAGTGGCCTCCTAGATAATTATTTTGAATTGATTATACTAATAAATTTTGATATATAATCTATTGCTTTAGATAATTTTAACTCATTCAAAATTTGAAGGAGTTGGGCCTTATTCATCTGGTACTCCAGTATTAAGGTTGTAACTACCTTCAACCACTCCTTTACCTCCTCATGTATAATGACCACCAAGTTTAGGTTATTAGATGCCTTGAATGTATTTATTAGATAAATATGGATGTATAAAGATTTGCCTATGTAGGTAAACAACATTTTAAGCCTGGTATTATCCTGAGCCAAAGAGCCATAGAGTTGATTTGATTGGCTCATGTAAGGCACCATCTCAACCTTCATGATTTCCATGGCCTCTAGAGAGTTGTATCATTTAGAAGCAACCTCTCTAACCTCAACTTCAATATTTTTAGGAATGTGTATAGTTTTAGATTACTCCTTAAGCCATTTAATATGTGTATGTAAATCCTACACTTCTTCCTCTAGCTCCTATCAAGCTAACTATGTACCTTCATAAATGGCCACCACTATATCCTTATGTGTTTGAGATAGGTATAAAAGATTTTATTTATATACAAACTCCCCTGGATACCCATTTTACCTCTTAGTGAGGGTGAACACCAGTTGTCACTCTTTAACAATGATGCTTGCACCCTAATCATCCTTAAATTTCCTCTTTTTCACTCTTTGGATTGAACCAGTTGAGGGATCAAATAAAGTGGACATATATGGGAGTTTCGTGACCTTGAAAGTTGGAATTTGTGTCCTCAAATCTATATCCTAAGAAAAAATGTTGAGGGGTGTCTCAGAAATTGCAAAAATAATTTCTTGCTCAGCCTCCTCTTCTTCCCTCTACTATTTCTTACTAGCCTTGGTCAAGACATTAGGCAATGAAGGCCATATTATTTTGGATCAATCTACTCCTCTAATTTTATGGAATGGATGGAATAAAACTACATGAGGTTTTTCCTTATTTCCCATTTTGGTGCTTACTTCTATGGTATTTTATATAGATTAGAAGTGGGGAGTGGAAGGGATAGTTGTGTAGATTAGACATGAAGTTCAGGGGTGGCTAGGGTAGTTTTCACCTTCCTGGTTTCATTCTTATTGTGAAGTCTCACAGTATAAGTACTAGTAGTAATAGAGGGAATGGCCTTGGGAAACGTTTTGGTAGTGATAGTGGAGGGAGCAATGGTGGTTAAAACAATGGAAGGGATGGAGGTAAAGGTAGAAGGAAACAATGGGATGGATGTAGTAGAAAGAATGGGATCTTCCATAAAAGAAACATATATTGAATCAATAATGGAAATTGAAACCAAAAAAAAAGTGGGGAAGGCATAACTACCTTAAATTTGTAGTTTAAATGGGTCCCTTTGAAGGGTTAGAACTTTGGCCTCTTCTAACTCAACCTCATCATCTAAATCATCTGCCAGGTCCTTGAGGATAACTTTATCTCCTCCACTTGGTTGTGAGATTGAAGGTAGAGTAGGCAAGACTTGAGATGCACATGTGTTTAGGGATACTTTTAGGAGTTTTTATATTCCTATCATAGACCAAAGGGGTCTTCCCTTGAATGGTAAAGCCTTTGGAGGTAGATGATACTATTTGTGAAGTAGTTACCATAGTAGATGAAGCAATAGATACATAGGGGGTCGCTAAAGGAATTTAAGTGGTGCTAGTAGCATGCATCTCTTTCATCTTGTCTAACTTCTCATCAGAGTCCAAGTTGATTGTATCTCCCCTTTTTTCTCCTCTTTATGTACTAGGTTCAAATATCCCTGGATCTTGATTGATTGATTTCAATTTTAATTTTAATATAAGTCCTCAAGATGAATAAGCTTCCTACTCTTTGAATTTCCCTATCCAAAAAATTGAATGATATTATCCTTTAATGATGGATCTTATGCTATCTAGTTCCTTATTTGAAATATAAAGCTCAACTTAGATTATTTTCAAGTGATCCTCTTGTAATCTATAAATTTATTATCACTCCAGAACCTCTTCATTCATCTTAGCATTCATAAAGAGAAATTCATTGTAATAAGTTTGATGGTAGTAAGGAATGTTGAAGATATGAATATGTTTTTGTATATGCCCATGGGGGTTCCAATCTCTCTATTCCACTATAGGAAAGCCATAATGACCACTCTTGATTTCAACATCCCCAAGATGTTTCCTTATTTGGTAGACCATCTTACCAATTGAGATGAGGCTTCCAAAGAATAAGCCTTTCTTCTACCTGGCTAAATATTCCTCAATGATATTCCACAAATAGAAAACAATCTCTTTTTTTCCAACTTATCATGTACATACTTGGGGAGACATAGGGGCTCCACCTTATTCCCCCAAATTATGATAACAATAATGTCTAGGTACAAGAATTAGTCTCCCTTTCAACTTAAATTCTTTAAGATCTTTTCCCCAAGATGAGGCATAGGTGAGCCATGAATTTCTATCCATACCTATGGTAAACATATTTTCATCTTTTGACCATGTGCTTATAATAAACATATATGCGCATGAATTGAAAATGGTTGCATATTCTATTCTGTATGCAGTCCATGGTTGAAGCCTATAGATTGCCCAAGTATTTGTAACATGTCCCCATACTACATCAACTAAATATGACATCATAAAATATTCTCCCATGGGAGTGGGTCTTATATCCTTGTGTAAAATCTACTCTCTCAATCTCAAGTTAATTACCTCCTCCAAGGCATAAGCAACATCATGTGATATAATCATATGTAGTAATGAAACCCAATCTAAGTTAACAAAATAGATGTTGGAAATACCATATAATCTATTGATTAAGGCCATACCTATCTATATTCCCATTCTAAATTTATCGATTGGGATTGTTCCCTTTTACTTCATTCCTTGCTAGGTGATTGTCTAGTTTGGGAGCAGCCATGATGAAAGCAATTTTGGGACTGATGTTTCTACATTAAGTTGCACCCAAGTTTATTTGTCATAGTAAACATTTAGTATGTTGAGAGAGAGATACCTCTGAAATTTGCTTCCAAAGATGCACACAACCACTATATCTCTACAAAAATTCAACAAGTATGTGTCCTATGATATCTTACAAACAAAGAATAAATCCTTGAACAAGTCTATACATGATATGACCTCTAGATTTGTTATGATAAAGTGTAATATTTGGAATTTAAATGATAAAATATCCTTTAAAATTAATCGATTGGCCAATCTCATATTATCATCTAATGAAAACATGTCTATTGAATCAATCTCATCCCAAAGTTGTGAATACTTATAATACTTATCTTGGAATACCTTTGTGTTGAAGACCATATATTTAAACTCTATAGAATCCTTGATTGATAATGTAGATGGAGTATTTGTTCCTTGAAATGTCTTGTATGAGAATTTATAGCTATGTGTTTGTTCTTGTATCTTGCTCAATGTGTTATGTGATATATATAGCTATATATTGATGTAATTGACTTGGATTTAGCTTGATTGTTGTTCCTTGTACTCTTCAAAGTAGAAACTAGTTCTCTCAATCCCTATTTAAAATTTAGGGTGATTTAATTTCAAGTTAGCTTGAATATAAGTGATTAATTAAATGGATTCATATCATCTATGTAAGATCCTGCATTGAATACCAGTTCATGTGATATAAATATGTAATGTTCACTTTTCTAATCTATTAGTTTGGGTTGGTGATGGATTTAGCATTTATCAAATAAGAAATATTTTATCTTTATTTGGATAAGTATAGAATAATTTAAATAGTTTTTTTCATAATAAATTAGTAATAAGTGTAATGTCAAGAATGTGATTTTGGGTCAATGTCTATAGATAATTCTCTTAAGGGTGATCATTTTAGACAAAGTGTCCATAGTAATTATTCTAAAGGAGCCTGAGCAGAAGTCCCAAAGTAATTATTTTAAAGGGATATTTCATGGTTAAAGGCTACTTTAAAATATCCCAAAGGATACTTTCAATCTGAAGGGTCCACTTCATAGGGCATTTTATCATTGACAAAAGTCTTAAAGGGTCTACTTTGTAAATGTTGAAGGGCACTTATGAAATTCTCAAAGGGTAGTTTAGAGGGATGAAGGGCACATTCAATTCTTGAAGGTAACATTCATATAGCTAAGGGTCACTTCAAAGGTCTCAAAGGGAAAGTTTGGTAACACCCAAAGGGTATGTACCCTTAAATCAAAGGGTAGGTGTAGGAAGTTTGAAAGGTGAGTGCCCTTTAGAGGAATTCTTTCAAGGATTTTGCATTGAATAGAATGCCCAAAACAAAATGTCTAAAAAATGATGGGAAAGGAGAAATGGATATTCCATAAAGGCCAAAAGTTCCCTTTTGAAATATCTAAAGGTTATGTGTCCATTTCAAAAATGTCACATAACTTAGGATGAATATTTGGTAGGGTAGGTTTAAACAAATCTGAAGGGTAGGTTCACAACAACTAGCCCAAAACACAAAGTCTAAATGGAAACTTAGGTTCATGGCAGAAGGGGTAGGTAAATATCCAAACGGTATATTCCAATTATAGAGGGATTAAAATAATAGTGTTTAAGGGCACTCTTACACAAAACCTAAAAGGTATGTGCCCTAAAAGAAGTTGTCAATGAGGGGGTAAATGGTTAATTTGAAAAGGATAAAGGGTAGGTTGGTGAGGAGAAAAGGGAATTTTGAAATTTTTGAAGGGAAATACTAAAATTTTGAAGGTTACTTTGGAAACAACTAGAAGGGTCTACTTTATAGTGCTTTCATCGATGATAAAAGTCTTGAAGGATCTACTTCATAAAGGTTAGGGCACTTTCAAAATTATTGAAGGGTACTTCCATAGCCTGAGGATCATTCTAAAAGTTTCAAAGAATAAGGATAGGGTCAAAAGGACAATCCATTGATAATTTCTTTTAGGAAAAAAGTATGTGGTCCAAAATCCATTAAGGCAAGATGTTTGTAGGATGAATTCTTTTGGGAGAATTATTTTAGACAAAGAGTTCACGACAATTATTCCAATAAAATAAGGCTTCTAAGAGAATAAATCTCAAGATAAATAAGACCAAAAATTCTCTAAACATAACATCTGAGGAGATAGTTTTTCATAAAAGGTCAAAATAATAAACTTGAAGAATTTATTTAAAATACATAGGTTAGTCTTATAAACACAACACAATGCTAGTATTAGCCTGCCAATAGAAAAAATACTTTAAATATATAGTATTTAAAGAATAATAAAAATTAAAATGCCCTATATTTCCCCAAATTTTTATGAACATAAATTACAAGGCTCAACCTTAAGATGAAAATTTTTAAAAAATTAGGGCCCCAATTTCTTGCAATGAAAAGGGGGATGTTGGGTACAACATAATTCACAAATTTATAGGAGTGATTTTGAATAATTAATTAATATGTATAAATAAAATATGGAAATTAAGTTTTAATTCACCATAATATATTTTTAGTGAGAAAATTTGATTTTACATAGAGTGAAGTAGATCACAGTTTTGGAAGTGGAAATTCACGTAAAGTTTAAGTTTTGGGCCACAAAATTTAATTCTAAAAGTAACTAAAAGATTTTTAGAACACACCAAATATTTAAAATTCATATGATTATTATTTCCTCCCACTTTGGTCACCAAAATTTGATGTGATAAATTAGGAATAATAATTTACAAGCTAGGAATAATGGAGGATAAATCCAAATCCCTAATCTATCCTAACCTATACACCACCTCTAATTGGGTAAAGGAAGTAATTAAAATGTAAATATAAAAATAAATATAGAAAATTATACCTCAATTTCAATCAAATTTACCTTATATGATAAGTATTATAAATCTCAAATGATAATAGATGAGTTTAATGGATGCTTGATATGTTGGACTATTTTCATAAGAGCTCAAGATAGTTATAACAATGGTTATAATGAATACTTATGATAAAAAGTGGTAGAATAATATTATTGGTTTGTTATTTTAATTTTTATTTGAGTTAAGTTAGTTATATATAAGGTGGTGGAGAAGATCAATGGATAGAAATAAGCCATGGTGGAAGGAGATCCAAGAGTGTAAGAATTTTCTAGGAATTTAAAATTCATAGAGAATGATTAGTGAGGGGATCTAGGTAGATTATAGAGTTATATATATCATTATAATAAATTAATGAGGATTAGATGTCAAAAATAAAAGTGGTTTTTAGTAATTATAGTGGAGGTAGGTGTATATTAGTGAAAAATGTATTTAAAATTCCAAAGTGTTGTATAGGATTAATTAGAATCAAATGATGTGATAAGAGGTTGATAATAGGGTGATTTAATGATATGGGATGATGGTTAAGTTTTGTGTGATGTATAAAATTATATGGAGATGTTATAATAGTTTAGATAATATTAATAATTATGTTAACTAGTGATGAATAATAGAAAAAAATTATACCTTGGTATCATTTGAATAATTCCACCTTTTATGATAATTTGAATAATGCATCTTTCCAACTAAAGATATCAATTAGTTATTCAAATTGGAACTTGATCATTATCAACTCTCCATTTGTTCAAAATATCTAAATACTTTAGTGAGGTGGCATGGTTATACATTATCAGTTATAGTTTATAGGGAATTTTGGTTTCACCTATGTATAGATGTACTCATCCATTGATTTATTTTCAATTTTTCAAAATTTAAACTTTATTTTTTTAAAAATAAAATGAGGAAAAAGAAAACTTCATGAGATTTTGTAGGTTTTACTAAATTTTAGTTCCCTCCATAATTAAATTATTTTCTCAAAGACAAAGTGTATTGCATTCACTTAAGTTTAAACTCTTTCTCATTTAATTTATAAATTGCGTTGATGGAATAAGTAAGTGGGGATAATATAGGCACATAAATTTGGTCACACGTACTTGATACTTCTAATTCTTGAAATATTACTAACCACACAACTTGAACCCAATTACATGACTTTTATTCACCATTCATCTAAGTCATTTATATATATGTGGGTTTGACCCTTTATTTTCCATTATCATTATATGTAAGAGTCAGTGTAAAATTATCAACATATCTTAAATGATCTTTCGATTATTCCTTAAAAATTAAAACTATTTGCATTTTTCTAGGATAGGTCCAAGCTATGTAGATAGTGGCACACTATGCCCTTATCTATCTAGGCAATTACATCCCATGAAAATTAATGACTAGTTTCTAAATTTTAATTTATCTTTTTGGATACTCCCATAAATTTCACATGGTTAACTAAATTGAACTATCAAAAGATTCATATATAAATACATGTCAATATTAATTCACTATCCCACTTGATATTCACTTGGCACAAACATTTACACTTTTGCACATTAAAAAAATATGCCCTATTTAATCCATATTTTTCAATATTCATAAGGATCAGTTAAGAGTCAAGAGATATGATTGTCAAGTATCAAATCCATCTTATATATTCATATACATAGTAAAAGGAGCACAATAACACATTCACTTTATGTGGGAGAACAAAGTGGGATCGATTTCCATCCTTGGAGTATTAGAAATGTAGGAAATGATCAATCATCAATGGGGTGATTGAGGTCAAATCAAACCATTACACTCCCCTATTTTTATTAAAGGTTATCAAGATATCAAAGTGTTCAAGGGTTTAAAAAATAATATAAGACTTACAATCATTTTTGTATAGCCAAACTCTAAGCACAATATATCATATTTCTCTTCATTCATCAGTGTGACATGTGCAATTATTAGTTTAGACATAGTAAACCTAGACAGTACATGGTCAAAAAATTGGGTGCATTACACCCCTACCTTTCTACTGTAATTCTATTTTGAAATAAATTATTTTAATTTTGTTTTGTAATTTACATATTCCTACTTTACCTATCTTTTCCTAACTTTTGACTATAAAATTAAACCTAGACAAGTCCATGGTCAACATACTAGAGTGTATTGTGCCTCTGTTCACTTATAGAAGACACTTGTAGATTCACTTTTTAATCCTAATTTTAATACTGAGCCTAAATAATTATATATTCTTACAATTTTCATAGTCAAATAGTCAATATAGATTAGTGTTCAAGATATGTATTATTCCTTCCTACTATTTCAAAAAAATAGGTTCTATTTTTATCATTTTGTAAAAATTAGACTAGTTAATCACTTATATATATTTAACATTATAATATTTATAATTTTATACCTATATGTAATCAAATAAACACTTTTTTATTAATTAAATTAAATTAAATTATTATTTTATAAAAATAGGGTAAAACAATCATCACACCTATTCAAGATCATTATATAGAGCCAATTACCACACCTACTTAGGATCATTATATAGAGGACACTTATTCAGGATCATTATAAAAATATAGTGGTTATACATATTTAGAATCTACCTACACATTTGATTCACATGAGAGTATTTGAATCCCATAGGTATCTAGTCCTTCAACACCCATCACATCAAGAAGTTATTTAGGACTCAAACAAGCCATTATGTAATATAACATGTGGAAGACTAGAATTAAGTACAATTTACCATGTTTCGTAACTAACACAAACACTAATATAGCTCCATAATATACAATATATCCCACATAATCCTACATATTATAGATTTTCTCATCATGTACATGATATTATGAGTGATGATGATGAAAATTACATTATGGCATCCAATTCTTTCACATACTTTGATGTACATACACCTATTTTTGGCTCACGAGAGGTGATCCTTACACCATATGATACATAAAATCCCATGAGCATATATCAAGATATATTAAATAATAAAAATAAATAAAATAAATATAAAAAATTCAAAAAAAAATAAAAATCAAGACCTAAGATTGACATGATTACTGGTTACATTATTTACATATGTTATTTACCACATGTTTGGTATATGACATATCATTTTTCATACATATGAATTTCATGATATATGAGTGAAATTCATGACATACATATCATATATGGACACATAGATGTTAGACTTTTCTATACCCAGGGACAATGCCAATATTGGGGGCATCTTATTCCATATGTCACACTATTATAGGTTATATCTTTCTATGACATATTACCATGTTGCGATATCTAAATTGATTCTACATGTATTAATATTTAATATTATCTTACAAAATGGTACATGGATATGCTACCTTACTATGATGTGACATGATTTATAGGAAAATCAATTATAAGTTTCCACATACAAATAAATTTTATATTTAAGTTCTTAGATTCAACATATGGATACATGGAATTCTATATCAATTGACATAGATTTGGAGAACATGACATTGGTTCATTCACATATACACCATTATAAATTTAGTTAGGTATGATGTTTGTTCATTAAGATACTAGTATGATAGTGTATAGTTTAAACTGATTTAGAGGGAATGATACTTATTCATGCACATATGCACAATTTTTTAATTGAAAAGTTAACTTTTATTAATAAAATGAGATACAATATAATGATAATTTTAAAAAAATATAGGTCAAAAATTCACACCCATAAATCCAAGCCACACCAAGATATATCAGTCTCAGGAGGGAAATAAGAAATAATCCTTCATAAATGGCCAAATTATGTATCCAAAATATGACCTTTTTTTCCATTTTTATTTTGAACCTCTATCCATCCCTCTGGACTACTAATATCAATTAGGTTAGAAATAACCATTGGAAGAAAAAAATTATCTTCAGGTTCAAAATATGGTTCATCTTTATTAGATTTAGAGGTGCTATATTCATGTGACCTCTTTATTCCCTCACTTGTAGCATTATCCATAGATGTTGTTTATAAGAGGAATTTATCATAACCATTTCTTCAATAGATTCTTATCTTCTTTCTTCTCTATGTCATATTTAGATTTTTCTATGCATTTTTTTGAAAGAGGGTGATTAGATGACTACCATCTTTCAGAATTAAAACATTTGTCTTTTTTATTTTTTGGCTTCCTTACCTGAGGACAAAACCCTTGGAGATGGCTAGTTTGATGGCAAAACTAAAATATAAAGGTAATATTTGCATAATCCAAATATTAGATCCAATGGAATGTCTTATCCTTTAATTAGATTCTCTCTAAGATAAGTTTACCAATGTCTACCTACACAAAAATATTAGCATAGGTAATCAAATATTTCATAGATTGATCATTATCCATCATGATGAATCTTACAAGCATGTTTCTAATGTCTTCATATACTTAGAGGGCCCAAAAGAGAAGAGGGATATTTGGGAGTCAAACCCAAACCATCATTTTGAACACCAACATTGTTAATGGATTAGAATTGAAGAACTAGGGAGTAATAAAGATCCCAAATCTACCCCAAAACCAAGGCATCTCTTTAAACATTCTCTGATGATCCTTACGGTAAAAACATAACTATGAATAACCCTTTAGAACATAACTAGATCTAATAGATATTGGTTCATGTAGCATGGATTCAATGATGTAATTCCTCTGATTGAGGCTAGAACCCATTAAATCTATAAATAATTTAAAACTACGTAAGTGTAAAAATTAATCTAGATACCTTAGGATAAATGATCTCCATGGTTGGTACTTCATCTAATTTTTCCACAATATATAAACTAGGAAAAATAAATGAGAAGTTGATGGTGAAATAGCCTTATGGAGAGAAACATTTATTTAAGAAGACCAAAATCCTTTTATTCATCTCAATAGATATAAACCCTAGTGCCATACCTTGGTGTTGGAGATATATGTAATGCCATACTCATATAGTATTTCTCTACCATTTTCATGCCTTAGATGATGTTGTAGGGATGAAAAACTAACCATTTACATCTTTTATTCTCTCAGTTCCCTCTGATCATGAAGTTAAAATATATAAATTTCATATAAGAATTTTATCCTCTCATATGCACATTTTCAATGAGCACTATTATAATTATTTATTTTCAAAACATATATTTGATGCAATTGAGAGGTGAGAAAAATTAAGTCTATAAGCTCATTTGAAAAAAATGATTCATGTTTTTCGATATAAATAGTTAAGGTTCAACAAAACTCAATAGCCTTAGAATTAATCATAGTGAGCCCATTATATGGATCCCAAATTACCATCTTAAGGTTTAATATTAGATTTAGATTAGTTACTTGAGTTAGTGCAGTTGAGTTTTAGTGATGTTGAATGACTTTGATACTACTCCTTATTCATAAGGTTGGGGATGTTATATTTCTAAACTAGAGGCTGACATAGTTCAAATTTTTTTGGATTGGATCACCCTATATTCTATAAATAATTCAATAATAAGAACCATTCTCAAAGTGTTTTAATGGAAAACACCTTTATCCAATGCTTCAACAAGGAAACATCATCTCTGATGAGTTATACAGAAACATAGTTTCACCTACATACAGGTGTACACCTTTCTATTAAGTTTAAAAAATTCAATCATAGTTTATAGTTTAGGTTTCATCATGTATAATTTGAATAGTACACATTTATTATAGGTTTTTGTTGGAGCAAGATCCACATTTAGATCCTTCTCCCAAAGATAAAGTGTATTTTACACACTCAAGTATATCTTTATCCCTTTACTCTAGTATTTGTAATTCATTTCAATAGTATAAGAAAAGGGAGGAATTTTTAGATAATAAAATATGGTATTAGACACTTGAAAATGTTAGGTTTGTCCTACCTTCACCCTAAATGATTTGTGCATACATATATGACTCTTATTTTCCATTTTTCACATCCACATGTTATATATTGTTATAATCCTTCTAAGTTATTTATAATTACCTTAAGAACTCCTGTAGTCTATGATAAACTAGTAAAATATCATAATCACACATATCTAGATTATCAAATCAATATTCTTTTCTACTAGATAGAACCATTAGACTCAGATGACATCATCCAAATTTGATAGTTTCATGATTCACCTTACAATGGTCATAATTTAAAATAAAATAATTCCTATATGTTTTACCATATACTTAGCATGTTGATAGAGTGATAATTTCCCAAATATACTCATATAATCACAAATTAAGAATAATATTATTAGGCATCTATCACTCATTTAGTAAATATCTATACACATTGAGGAAAACTTCCCTATTCCTCTTAATTTGTAAATCAGTAACTAAGAGTAGTCATCAACCAAGTTTGAAGTACCCTACACAAATTCAAGAGTAAACATTGTCAAGTGTCAAAATATATATCACTGGGTGCATTCATATAGAAAAGACTCACAATTATGGATTCACACTAATAGAATACACTATGTATGGTTTTAATTCCCTACTTGAAGTATTAGATATGTAGGGAAAGGTTGAATCATCAATAGAGGTGATTGAGTTTAACTAATCCCATGAAACTTATAAATTTTTATAGGTTTTATGTCATAAGTGGACCTAGGGTTCTATATGAAGGAGATGGATCAAACCTTAGGATTACACACATAGCTGAAGGATAAATAGGTCCACCTTTTATCAAAATAAAATGTAAAAATTTAAGGGAATCATACCATCTAGATTAAAACATAACATCAGATAGTACTGAGCCAAGGTTGATGATATCATCATAAGAAAAAACAAAACTATAGACCTTGCACCAAGTGGCATAGAGTCTTATTTATTTCCTACCTAGTTTCATACCATGTGTATAAGTCTTGCGTAGTATAGGGAATTACATTGTATCTTATCCTTCCATATAATTTCTACATTTAACAAGTGCCATTGTCAACTCAATTTCAATACTTTACATTTATATATATGATTAATTATTTTACATTATGAAATATGAATATACATAGTTTCTATCTAAATTATAGTTAGAAATAATCCAAATTAGGGTAAAATAATTTCTTGAGTGTATTGCATCCAATTTTCTAGTTGATTTTAATGATATTTATTGTAAAACTATAGTTCTTATGTTTCTCAATTTGTATTTCTCACATGGTTTTACTAATCCTAAATTTTATTTATTAAGTTAATACGAAGACCCTTACATACACCTTATGAAAAAATGTGCTTATCTCAATAAATTTGATAAAAATGATAGAATATAGCTTGTCATTTCCTAAAATCTTGATATGTCATGCTTTTGATTGGTTTGATAGTGTTGGGACCAACATAACCCCATTTTTTGAAAATTGGGACCCTTGAAAATCCCTAGTAATTAAACATGAAATATGGCATGTTAAGATCATTTATATAATGTAGAGATCATCCACTTTATCAAAAGCAAGATTATTTAGTTATGTTTTGATTTAATTTTGACTAATAGTGCTAATAAATGGTCTTTATTGATTATAGTTATAGGTTCCATGTCGTTTGTTCTTGAGAAATTCATCTTTCAAACCCTAGCAAAACACTTAATTTAAATTTGAATATTGGTGGGAGCTAAGTTGATGAGAACCTTTTAAAATTCATTTTAGACCTAAGTATAAAGTTCTTGTTTTAAGATTAGTCATGTTTTTAAACATGACTATAACTCAACCTAAAATGCTTAGTCCCCTTTATTATTTCCCCCTTTAAAGTTCCCTTTATGCCTAACTAATATTCATTCTACAAGGTCTTTTCTAATATTTCCTAACTTAACCTAATATTTTAACCCTAAGGCCCAAATATATTTACTAATACAAATGGGACCTTAGTCTTAACACCTTAGCTTAAGTCCTAGATCCCTTAGTCCAATTTTATGTTATCTCAGTCCTTTGATTTATACCTTAGCCTAAGGTTTTAATCCTAAGGCCTCAACATATTTATTAATACAATTAGGACCTTTATCTTAACACCTTAGCCTAAGTCATGTTATCATCATGGTCCTAACTTAACTTCCTCACATCTTTAAGGATCCAATGACCCTCACTTTATCATGGATTTTGATCCAATAGAGAGAAAAATCCCAAACATTGACTTAAATAACATGTATCTCAGATGATCGACAATTTGTGCTTCCTCATGGCCCTTTGATTGGATAGTTTGAGGAAAATTGATAAGATCCTACACATAAACCCTCAAACCAATCATATTCAAACCCTTCAATCATGATCAATGGTTCTCACTTGCTCATGAAGACCTGATCAGATAGAGTGATTAACAATTAAAAAGCTAAAGGGATACATAAATCCTAAAGGATTGACACATGACACCCTTACATTTGATAATAATAAAAAAATAAGTCTTTCCTGACAAAGTAACCAATCATGAGAAAGCTCTAAAATCATATTATTATGGCTATCACTTCATTTCATATCATGATCCAATGGAGCGAACCAAGTCTAAGATCCTAAGAAGCCATACAAAGGTTCCAAGTGGCATTTTCACATTGGGTCATTGGAAGTTGATGAGCTTAAAATTGACATTCATGTGACCATCATTTGACATACATAAGGACATATTTCACATCTATGTGACCATAAAATTTAAGCCCATTAAATTAAAAGCTTCACTAACTTAAAATTAGCATTCCCATGACCATCATTTGATGCTCTTGAGGATGTATTTAACCTCTGTGAGACCGTAAAATTTAATCTAATGAATTATCCTACTCATGATCAAAATACACTCTAAAATCCTACTAGAGGTCTCAAAAATTGCTTTACAAAATTAGGGAAGTGCTCAAAGGATGCTCAAACATAGGAAATATTTAATCTATAAAATATGGAAATGGTCTTACGATCTAAGTATATGCAAAATAAACCTAGTCTAAGGCTATAATTTAAGGTACCCATGAAATTTTATTCAAACATCATGAACCTTAAACTATAGACTTTACTAAGTCTTATTTTAAAAAGAGATGCCTTTATTATGTAGGACTTAGACCAAGTGATTTCTAGCTAAAGGTTTTAATGTGTTTTGCCAATACAACAAAATCCTATTTATTATTGGAAAATTATGTCATGTTGATCCTTTTGAGAATATTTTATAAACCTTGGCATAAATATTCTAGAATAATTCATATATTATGTTCATTTAAACATAATTTAAACATTGGATTGAAACATTTAGCCATGGTGCCCCTTTATATAATTTGGAAAACTTAAACATAAATCTCTTAGCCTAAGGTTTGATCCATACTTAATAAACACGTAATAAACCTTACCCTAAGGAATTTAAGCCTAAGTCCAATTTTAATAATAATTAAAGTTTTGGTATAATTATAGATCAATGGTTCATACTTTATCACTGGAGGATGATCCAACAATGTGAGGCTCCTATAGAATTTTTAATGAGGCCTCAAAAGCTTGTGAGCTTTATGCATGGTAAAAGTTCATTCAAGGTAGAGATAGAAGATGATATGATGGTTCATGCTTTTTTATTAAAGGATAATCCAATGGCATGAAGGAACTCATGAATTTTCAAAGGTACACAATCACACTACATGGCCAATGCGCATTAAACAAAGTACTACCATAAGATACAAAGCATGAGGAAGACACATAAAGATGTTAAGTGTCACAATCATGAGGCTTGGAATAGAAAGGATCCAATCATAGGCAAGGGCTTGGATTATGATCAATGGATCATGCTAATCTAGGATTTTAATCTAATAGAGTGAAATAAGGAGGGAATTTTTAAATGCTAATGGCTAGTGCTCAAAGGAATTTATGAAAAAATATCATGAAAGGTCTAAACCAATGCCAAAAAGGCACCACACAACTAAAAAAGTAAAAAATTAAATATCTTATGGGTTAAAAAATGTAAAGGTATAAGGTCAAAGGTTCAAATCAAATCGAAATCATGTATGAACCAAAGTTGAGATATGTCTAGCCATTAAAGCTTGAAAAACATTAAAACCCTACATAAAAGTGACCCAATTGAACTCATTTGGTCTTAATTTAATCGAAGAAGAGAATTATTATGTGTTTTGAACATAAAAGAGATTTAACAAAGATCAATTTTCAAACCATTGTGAAAAATTTGAAGAAACAAGGACCATTGCAGCTTACAGATAATAATTGAAGGATGAGACCAAGTTCTACTTATAAATAGATAATTAGGGGTGAATAATCAAGTATACCAAATTAGACTTTGAATCCTTATATATCCTAGGAATTATGAATTGGTCTAAACTCTTATTCATGGTGGAGGAATTGAATCCCATTAGAAAGGAGGAGAAAAGGATTTCTATAATGAGTAGAAGGCATTATGACATGGTTGCTATCTAGATGGCTAGACTCCACCATGTTGTTGTAAAACTTGGGGTACTACATTGTATAGACATCCTTACCTATCTTTGTTGATTATAGAGTATATAATGAATGGATCATTTATTAAGGGAATTCTAAAAAGATAGCCTATATTTCTCCTATAGATTTTGAGAAATATTATAAGTTCCCTCTCCCCCATGTAGACCTATCTAAAATTAAGGAATGGACCAACAACCATGACCTATACTCTATCCTTTGGAATTATCTACACCAAAGACCCCATATCTTCAAAGATATTTTATGGAAAAATCCCAATAGTCCAATTTAGGAAGGGAATTAGAGTTATAATGACCCTATTAAACTGAGCCTTTAGAGCATCCTCAACCACCTATGAAAATAAAATTTGGGTTACCTATATGTATTTCATGGTGGAAAAAAATCTCACCCCTCCAATTGGAGATTGATCATTGTCTTATTGGCTAAGAAATTCACTGCCATTAAAAAAAGACATCTAAGTAGTTTTATAATGATGTCATACCTATTATATGCCCTTCTTGCCTCAATCAACTTACTTGATATTATAAATTGGTCTCCTAAGGGAAAAACTACCATTTAATTCTATTATTCCAAATTGTATATCTTTAAATACAAGAACCATATGTAATTTATTTGTGATTGTGTCTACCCAACCATAATAGAGGCTATCATAGGTGCTCCCATGCCTAGGTTCTACACAATCATCAAGAAGTATGTTGAAATTATGGGTGATATATGGTACTACCCTGACTACATAGTCATCATGATTAAGGGGATTATGTCCCAACCTTACATATTGCTAGTATATGCTCCAAATAAGCTTGTTGAGAAATAAATTGCCTCTTAACTCATCAATGGAATTGATGGGATTTACAAAGAGAGGAATGGTCTTCTCCACCTCTTCCCTCTAGCTATTAGAATACCTATACTTCAAGATTGGAAACAAGTTGATACCATGACAAAGTATAGGGATTCATTTGTATTTAAGATTTATGAACTCAAGATGTACGATCCAAAAAACATAGTGAGTAGCTATTTGAAGGAGAAGAATCTCCCCAAGCCTGAGTACATGCATCAAATTGGTGTTCATGATACCATTTACATGAAGGCCAATAATTATGAAGAGGTGTTGGCTAAGATCTAAGGGTACAACATCAATATTGAACATAGGTTAACCAAGGATGACAAGCCATCTAGAGAGGCATGGTAAATGCATCTTTTACAATATCACTTATTTCCTGAACCATCTTGGATAGCCTAGGAATAACCCCAAGTAGAACAACCATAGCCTAATGGGTAAATTATGTAAGGATAGGATGAACATATTCATGGTAAGGAGAAAGTGAGATAGGTGACACTCGAAGAGAGACATAAAGAGGGTCTCTCATCTTTAACACTAACTCAAATTCCACCTTCACTATTTTATTACATAAATATGATAGACTTAGAGGTATAAGAGACACGAGTGCCTGAAGATCTACATAAATAGGATTTAAATAAAATATCTATAATTTGGAAATAGAAAAATAAAACTTGGAGACACAAGTAATTCTATCAATACCTGAGGCAATGAGAAAAATGCTTGATGAGTCATTTTATGACATGTTTGAGTCACTCAAAA